>JAJMAV010000008.1:0-179654 GCA_030565045.1 Starmera caribaea
TCTCTGAGAATCCCACTAAATAGTGTGAATACACTTAATAATAGTATCTAGAATTTTCTATCATGCAATCTGTAGAATGCAAGAATACTAGACGCTTCAATACTTAACCTGAAGACGAAGTCTTCTGGAAAGTTCATACCACAAATAATATCTTAATAATACGACGAATATAGAAACTTGTACCATAATAATGGTACAGGATTCAAGTTTTTGAACTGTTTACCTGATCTTACACTTAACTTCTGAGTCGTATATTCAACAGTGATCCATTGTTTGCTTAGATTATTTAACAAGATCACCTCAAGTCTTGACCGTCACCTGACAAGTTACAACTTATAATTTATAAGTAGAAGATGTTACTTTGGAGCCTAGTAAATGATTTAATTCTTGAGACATTTTGTCTGATGCTTGAAAATTGAAATAAATTGAAAAAGACGCACAGTGGTAATTAATGGGTTTTATGTTTTTGAGGTCCCATTGTGTTCAGAAGTTTAGATCTAAAAATATAAGAAGGATCTTCTATTTTCTATCAATTGAACAGTGAAATATGCAAACTTCACTCCAAATGTTAATATTTGTGTCTTGTAACTTGTAAGTTGTGTTGAAAGTTGCAAGTTGTAAGTTGTAACCCAACAAAACAAATCTCAAAAAAGTTTCATAAAGTTGACACTGGACAGAACCCGACGGTTTAATACAATGATTCGAATTTCGGATAGAAGTCTGTATGTAGTTCTCATAATATTTTGAAAAATCAACTGATTACTTGCTAATTTACAATTAAGATAACTTTGTTCAGTTTTACCCATTACAGCTCAAGCTTCAAGTATCTTTTTATAAAAATACCATTCTAATTTACACGGCAGCAGCTTTTGCACGATGAACGTCTTAATAATTCCCACGTTCAATGTTCTAAGATGATGATAAAATTATAAACAAAGTTTTACTGTCATATAATTATGATCTGAGATCTCTATGGAAAATGACACAAACTTAATCTTTGATATTGGACATAAACTTATAGCCTATAGGCATGAAACGTTGTGGGCTTTGATTATCATGTTGTATTCTCATAATAAATTTGTGATATGTGGCGCATGCACTGGACATGCAAGGCGCTGAATGCAAAAAAATTTGGGTTTACAATAAATATTATATCGAACTTCATTAAAACTTAATCATGGACGAAACCGGAGTCGAACCGATGACCTTATGCTTGCAAGGCATACGCGCTACCAACTGCGCCATCCGCCCTAATTAAAATTTTTAATATGTCGTGATTGCCGAGTTCAGAGATGACAGAAACTACCATTTGTACTAATTTTAATTTTTTTTTTACAACAGGAAGGCGTCATAAGTTGAGTTGATATGGTGCTATTATCTATATATTACTCTGGAAATTCAAGTGCTAGCCTTATTTTTCAATTGACTCTCATTCAAGGCAAATTTTTGGAACTTAACATTTTTTTTTGTGTCATTTTTGATTTAACGGTTTTGTGGATGATAGGTCTTGAAAGTTGATAGCAGTTCTTTGAACGATTGATTATCTTATCAAACACCCATTACTGATTGTCATTAAACCAAGCAAGATGAAATACTCATTAATATTATCAGCAACTTTCACAGCAATCATTAATGCAGTGCAAATTACAACTGAAACTGAACCTTACAAAACAGTAACTGAGATTCAAACTGTCACATTCACTCCAACTGAATATCTCACAACAAAAACTTTGTATCAAACAGTGAGCAGTAGACCAATAATTACTGGAGAAGCAACACCAAAAGTTCATGGAGATGTTCCATCTGATAATTTTGCTGAAAGTTTATTACCAGTCAATTCTGCAATTAAAGATGAAGATTTTAAAGAAGATGAAGCAGAAATGTTAGAAGAATTTGAAAATGAAGAGAATGATGACGACGATGATGACGATGATGATGCTGTTGCTGAGGAGCTTATTAAAACTGAAACTCCTGAATTTAGATATGATGCTGGTTATTTCTCTGAAAGAATCAATTTATCTCATGAAGCTTTGGAACAACAACAAAACCAACAGGATGATGAAAAATTCTCCATTGAAAAAAACAACCAACCAGGTTATGAACCAAAAGATTTATTACTGGAGACTCCAAATCCAACAATCGACACTGCTTATCCCGTCGAGATTCCACAACCTATTGCTCCAGTTATCAATTTTGAGAAACAAGTCCTAAAGGAAGTTCCAAAGGAAAAGCAAATTTGGAAAGAATCTTATGAAGAATTATTGAATGAAGAAGAAGAAAAAATGATAAATGATAATGTCAATGCAAAACCTTTTGAATTCTCACATACTTCTACCAATTACTCCAAAAATTCAACCACTTCCACCACCACCACAACTAAACCTAAATTCAATGAGTTCTTGCAACAAGAAGAAGAGCAGCAAGAAAAAGTCAAAGACTTCTCTGGCATCAACAGCAGTGATAAAACCAAGCCAAAACAAGGTCAATCAACAGGCAGCAGCGGCGGCAGCAGCAGCAGCTCTTTCAGAAAAAAATTCTTTGGAATTGGTGGAAATGATTCATCTGAAATGGAAAATTCTGGTAAAAAAATTGTTGATGACCTTAAAATGTCTGCTTTAATCATTGTCGGATTGCTTTTGATCATTTAAACTCCATCAAAACTGTGCTTTTTTACTTTTCATCTTTTCGTCTCAACTCAATAAACAATTTTTTTTTTATACATATTTTTTTTTTTTTTCATGTACATACGCAGAAATTCATTGAAAATTCGACAAAAAAAAACAACATTTTGGCAATCAGTTTCCAGATTCAAATTAGTGGAATTACAGCTCCAACGCGTTTGCAAAACAACAAGAAATGACGGAGGTGAGTACTTACTATCATTAAAGAGTCCATTGCGTCCACTAAAACACGTCAATTGGCCGTTTTGTCGCGTTATTTTTATACTAACATAAGGGGGGGTTATACAGGTCCAAAGAACTTTAAGAGTAGTAACGCATCAACATGTTGTTGAAGATGAACCATTGATAGAAGGGTTCCCAGTGAGGGACTGGTACATAGAAGTGTACTTATTAGACCCAAAGGGAAATTTAGCACCAGCAAATATTTTCGATAAAGTTACCTATCATTTACATCCAACTTTTACAAATCCAACAAGAATTTTGAAAAAACCTCCATTTAGAATTTCTGAAAGAGGTTGGGGTGGATTTGAATTAGGATTGACTTTAACTTTTATTGATAAATGTGGTGATAGAAAATTAAGTCATGATTTAAGTTTTGAAAAAAATGATTATACAGTTGATCATGTTATAAATGTTCCAATTAACAAGAGTTCAAATTTAAGAAAATTATTAGAAGAAACTGGTGATGTGCCTGAAGTTGATGAATCCACTATTGGTGATAAAAGAAAAATTGGCGGTAGTAATGCTGCTTTAAATAAAAGATCTAAATTAAATACAAACTCAATAACTGCACCAATTAAAGGTAATGTTGATTTAGAGAAATTGGCTGAAAGTTTAGTTAAATTAAATGAGGATGATTTAGTTGGTGTTGTTCAAATGGTTACAGATAATAGAACTTCCGAAATGAATATTAAAAACGATGTTGAAGAAGGAGAATTTACAATGGATTTATTTACTTTACCTGATAGCTTATTGAAGAGTTTATGGGAGTATGTTAGAAAACGTCTTGATTAAACTCATTTTCAAATGTTTGCTTAATTACAAATGTCTGTATACAAAAAAAAAAGAAAGAAATAAGATAATAATTACAATAAAATGAACCATTGATATTTTTTTTTTTCATTCAAATTTTAAAGAAAACAATTCTGAATTACTTTTTTTGAACTATTTAAACAGCCGATAGCTAATCATTCATAACTAGGGGTCCAAACTCTCATAGTTGTATCCCAAGAACCAGTAGCAACAGCCAAACCATTTGGTGCAGTAGAAACTTTCGAAACTTTATTTGAATGTCCTTGTAATTGACCAACAACTTCGGATCTTAAAGTATCCCAAATTAAACAACCTTGTTCAGAATAACATGCATACATTAATCTTCCAGATGAACTAAAATCAATTGAAGTGACTCCTGAGTTTTCAATTGTTGAATTTAAAGTATTGGAAGAGTTCAATGAATTTCTTTTAGTATCATAATAATTGAACTCTTGTTGCATTTGATATTGTTGTTGTTGTTGTTGGAAATTATTTCTTGGTAATTGAAATTTTGATAATTCACAATCTGCTCTTAAATCATATAATCTTATTATTCCATCATCTGAACCAGTAACAAATGAATTCCCATCTTTGAAAAATTTAACACTTGTAACATCACTATTACTAACGAAAAAACTTTGTTCACAATTTGAACTTCTTGAATCCCAAATTCTTGCATAACCATCACTTGCACCAGATGCAAATATATAATCATTATTTATCACACTTTCATTATTTATATCTAAAGTTAAAACATCACCAAAATGATCAGAATAATTATTAATTTTTTTACCCTTTTTAATATCCCAACAAATACAACTCATATCACCACTACCAGTTAATATTAAATTATCCGATATGAAATCAGAACACGTTATACCACAAGTATGACCTTTAAAAACGGAAACAATTCTTTGTTGAAAATTAACTTCATCATAATCACCATTGATTTTATATATGGTACAATTATTTGTTAAACCTGCACTTGCAACCAATTTTGAATTTGGGGAATAAGCACAAGTTAAAACCCATTGAGAATCTAATTCAACAACGTCTAATTTCAAACCAGTTGCTGGGTCCCATATTAATAAGAATCCATCTTGAGAACAACTTAATATGGTCTTAGAATCTTTACTCCATTTGAAATCAGCAATTTTATTATTATGTCCTTTAAGGATTTGTAAAGTTTGTAAATTGAATTTGGATATTGCAGGAATTGACATTGCTGCTTCTGATAATGTGGTGTCTTTTATTTTGGATTTAACTTTATCAATTTGTTGATATAATTGACGAGTTTCAAGTTTTGATTTATTTAAAAGGGTTGTTAAATGAGCTTGTTGATCATCTATAATCTGGGACATGTTTAGTTGATTAATGTTGTTGTATAAAAGTGATGAATCGAAATTCTGATTGGATTTGTAGTTAGATTTGAATGATCTGTTCTAAGTGTTTTATGTTACAACTGCTTGATGTTTGATGTTTTATCTTTTTTTTTTGTTGTTGTTGATTAATGTATTAATTGAACTAGCTTTAAACTGTTTATGAATGGTGTGGATATAATACAGTCAATTAGTGAAAAGTAATAATAACAACTCCTTAATGAATGAACTTTAATCTTGAGTCTCTTTGACCGTTTAAACTGTTAGTTTGAAATGTGTTGATTTTTTTTTCTCTTTCTTCCAATAAACTCATTCCAAAATTTCAAGTTACAAACCACTTTTTTAACACCATTTTTTTGCCTTTTGGCTGGGTAAATCAAAAAACCATCAACAAAACAGTAGCCTCAAAAACTGCAATTTTTTTTACTTCATTTTGCAAATCTTTTGAATTTTTTGAAAATTTTGGAATCCCGAGCTGGTTCGAGCAGCATGGCACATAATTTTTTTTTCTCTTTCTCAAATCAATGGATATTGAATGTTCATATTGAAGTTGGACCATTTGTTTCTGGAGTTGGACCAATAGTTGTAGCTTCTTGTGGTAGTTCACTAGGAAATTGTTCGTCAATTGGTTGCATTGGAGTAGCAGCAGTGGTTGAATTTTCAGAATTATCATCCCTATCTACTTTTCTTTTTTTCTTCCTATTATTATCATCTAATTCTCCAGTAACTTTCAATAAATAGGTTGGTAATTCATGACCATTTTTCAAATATGACATTTTCCAATTTCTAGCTTTATCTTTCAATTGAACTTGTGTTCTATTTTTCAAATGTTCATTTTTCAAACCACCAGCTCCATACTGTTCTAGAATTTTGGACCATTGAGGACCGAATTCTTTCAAACCTTCCATTAAGAATTGTTCTTCAATTTGAGTCCATGGACGTCTTAAAATGTGACGGATAGCTGGTGTCACAGAAGTCTCTTTGGATCCTTTGGATGTTTTCGTCTCTTTAGTGTTAGTTAAATTATCATCATTTCTCAAAGGAAACTTATTATCCAGGCCATTTTTCTTAGGTATGATCAATGGAGCTAAAATATCGTTTTCATTAAATGTGGTTCTTGTATAATTGATAACTGAACGATGTTTATTTGTTGAAATTAAAGAAGAAATATTTCTAATGACATAAAAAAATAGTTCTTTAAGGAAAATCAACCATTCATATTTCTCGGGTAGTGAATCATCATCTGTGTTTTCCAATAAAGATTCTTTTCTTAATTTACATCTACTGATGAAATCAATTTCAGAAGGTGTTAATTTATCCAGATTTCTTCTTTTCAGTAACATTTCTTCTAAATCATCTGGAAAAATATCATTTAAAACCTCGACTCTTGATTTACCACCTTTCTCCAATGCTGAAATGTAAGCCTGAGTTTTCAAGTCTAAAAACAATTTAGCTTGAGATTTCAATAATTTACCAGAGATCATAGCTTTATTTTCTTCACTTATGGGACAAAAAACATCTAAAAATGATTCATTTAAATGATAAAACCCAACGTCAATGGCACCTAGCACCGCAAGTAAAAAAGTGGTTAAATTAGTCTTTTTAACAGCACTATCAATTGACTGGAAAATCAAGCTACCAAAAGTTTTCAATTCTTCAATATCTTTATCATTTAAAGTACCACTTTCAATCAACGGAGTTGGATTAAATGCATTTGAAGCTGAAATAAACGGATCATCAGAGTACAATGACTTAACTTGATCAAATAAGGCAACTAAATCTCTAAAATTATTAACTTTCTCATTTGGTTCTTCAGAAGTTACAAGAATCAAAGTATCTTCATATGGTCCCACTGCAATCAATCTTAAAATCTGAGTTGATATGTTTTCTAATAACGGCAGTGATTGTAACAAGAATTGAGATCTTAGTGGGAGTTGTTTTGGAGCTTCACATGAGACTGGAAGTGCCAAAGTGTTTAATTTTGTTAAAGTTTCATCACTTATTGTGGAAGTTGGTTCAAATTCAACCAATAGTTGTGAATCTTTTGGCACAGCAACACCGTTGTGTATCACTGATTCGTCTGAATTGGACATTCTTGGAGATAGTTGAATGATGATTTTCAGTTGATTTTAATCTTATAATTTTTTTCCTACATAAATCATTTTTTTTTTTTGAGTATTTTTTGTTTGGATTTTTAAAAGAAAACAAACATTTTGAGAGTGGTATTTTCAGTGTTTTGAGTTGAGTTTTTTGTGTAATAAAGTAATGAATGTACTTCAAATCACTTGTGGAGTATACTGACACAATTTGAAGTAAAAAAAACACGCTATTTCCAAGCAAGTTGCGATTACAGAGGGATTTTACTAGTTTTACTTTTGTTAACTATTTAAGAAAATCCCAGTATCAAAGGTGGTTTCTATGGCGACTTTCAAAAATTCCTGCTTTTTTCAAAAAAAACGAAAACTGTAAACATAAACAAACAACAAACAAAAAATAAACTCTTCTTTTACGTATAACTTGCCACACAGCACACTCAGACAGGAAACACACATTAAGATGGTCAAAATTACCAGCAGTACAGCAGACAAACTCACTTACAATGGTACGTTTTTTTTTTGTGTGGTTGTTTAAGATCTGATCTCGTTTATTCACCATGGTGTTAAGAAAATTATCTTCCATTATCGTTGTCCACGCCACTAACTGTTCACCAGATATGATTAAATATGCCATTCTTGAAATGAAAGAGCGTAATGGTTCATCTAGACAAGCATTGAAAAAATTCATCATCAGTAAATTCAAAGTTGACCCTTCAAAATTTGTTCACAATTTTAATTTAGCTGTTAGAAGAGGTATTGAAAATGATGTTTTCATTCAACCAAAAGGTGCTTCAGGTCCAATCAAATTGAACAAAGCTGCCATTAAAGCTGCCACCAAAAAACCAGCAGCAACTGTCAATAAAGCCGTTAAAAAACCAACAGTTGTTAAAAAAACACCAGGTAAAAAAGCTACTGTTGTTTCTAAAAAAGCCGTTGTTAAAGGTAAACCAGGTAGAAAACCAGCTACTGCTGCTAAGACAAAAACTACAAAGGCAACTAAAAAACCAGTAGCAACTAAGGGTAAACCAGGTAGAAAGCCAGCATCAGCAGCAGCAACAGCTAAAAAAACAGTGACAGCAAAGGCTAAACCTGGTAGAAAACCTGCAGCTTCTAAAACCCCAGTGAAAAAAACGACAACAACAGCTACTAAAAAAACAGGTAAAAAAGCTACTCCAATTAAAGCAACCGCTAAAAAAGCTAAAACTACAACTTCTAAAGTTACAAAACCTGTTGTTAAAGGAAAAGCTAAACCTAAAGCTTCTAAAAAATAATCAGGTAAAAGATTAAAAACAAAAAAAAAATATATTAGTGAATACTTTTCACTATATGATTGAAAAATGGAGTTGATTTGATTGTTTGATTTTCTTGATTTTGTCTAGGTTATTTTTTTTTTTACAATTATTGTTAGGTTTTTTTATTTTGTTTATTATTGGATGAATTTTTATTACTGATTTGTGTATTATATAAAAGAAAGATTATTGATCTGTGAGAATCAAATTGTTTCGGGGGTTTTTTTTATGATCCATTGATTGATTTGAATATATGAACATATTGATAGTTTTTGTTAGTCATTAGAGTAGTTGCAAGTTGTAATCACCGTGGTGAGAGAATTTGTACTTTAGATTCTAGAAGATCCTTCATTTGAATTGATCATTTAATCAGTGACATAAAATTGAGTCAGTTCTACAGGTCAGTAAGAATTTGAATTCTGAATAAATATTAAATCAAGTCACTCGTCTTGATCTCTTCATCTGAACTGTCTGAAAGTGATCTGAAAGACTGTGATTGAACTAAATTTATCTCTCACCATTTTGTAGTCTCGATGCATCAAAGTGAATATTATGGACAAATCGGTGCAGCCGGTTTAAAATTCAAGTTGAAAAGATCAAGATTCAAATTATTCGTGGAGGCATTAAGTTTGAGATTATGAAAATTAGATGGGTTTGAAGTTGAGAATTGAAGGATTTCTGTGATGTTTGTTGATTGTGAATGTAAATCTGATGTGTTATTGATGAATGGCTGTACTTTGCGATTCATCAGAGTAAAGAGTCGAATAACAAGTTTAAACTTTAAAGTAGTAAGACTGTAAGCAATCAATTTTCTTCATAAACTCGAATGGGTCAAAATTAAAGAGTCTGTAACGCAGCAACTGCCTGCCACTAGCAGCAGCTTAACAATAGCTGACAGTGGTCTAAGCCTAAGGCTAAACAGCTCTTATATTTTCATCAGACTCTCTCACTACAACAGTCAACTTACAAGTTACAAGACGGACACTTCGAAGTTCAACCTCCGCCCGTGCTCTTGTCCCGTCTCGCCTGATCCTCTGCCCAGATCAATTCATCGCCCTGCCTACGCTTCTCTGCCCAGCTCATCCCAACTGGCCCACTAGCTGGCCCTCTCTGCCTGTCCGCCTAGCGCTAGAGAGAACAGTGTCAAATTCGTGGGTCAGACGGCAAGACATCGGTGCAAAATTATAAACCTATATAAGCTGGCATTTCCTCTACAGCGTCAATTGAGTTGTAAAATTGAACGAGCAGACTGTTGTTTAATAGCAGTTCATCATTCGAGAACAGTGCATCCTCACTCATCCATTCCATTCCATTGAAACCATTCCATTCACAATAATGTCCATCACATCCAATGCTCTGGTCACCATCGTTTCTGCCACAGATCAACAGAGACAACAGATCATTCAACTCGTTCAACAACATTTTGCTATCGGGTATGAAATCTTAGATGATGATTCTGCTTTGAAAATACTGTTTGTTAATAAAACCGATGCTACAGAGATTTTTGTTCCTTTACTTCAAGAACTTATTGAAAAAATGATCGGTACTAAAGCTACTGATTTAGCGGTTTCTAAAAAAACTCAAGTTGGTGTAATTGAGGAAACTGCCAATGGTGAAGAAGACGTTGATCCAAAAGAACCTATGGAATTTAAAGAAGAATCTGTTCCAAATAAAATATCTTTCTCCATTGAAGAAGATTTCCTTACACACCCTGGAAATATTTATGTTAGAGGTTTACCACTTGATTTCACTAAAAATGATTTATACACCGTGTTCAAACAATTTGGTAATGTTGAGCATTGTAAAATCGTATTGGATGATTTTGGAATAAGTAGAGGTTATGGATTTGTTAATTTCACTGATGGAGATGCTGCTAATGCTGCCATCGATGCTTTAAACGGATCAATTTTAAATGGATCAAAATTATATATTAATCATCATATCTCTAAAAGAGAAAGATTATCAAGAATGGAAATCAGCCATCAAGCTTCATTATCTTATTTACATGAAAATTCAGATAATACTTTATTCGTTAAAAATTTACCTCAAAATTTCCAAACTAAAGATTTAGTTAACCTTTTCCTGAAATTTGGTGAAATTATTAATTGCTTTGTTCCCTTCAATGAAGACGGCTCAAATAAAGGTTTTGGTTTTGTTAATTTTGCTAAAAATGAAGATTCAATTGTTGCCTGCAATGAATTAAATAATTTGGAAATTGAACCTGGTTTATTTTTACATATTAGAAAAGCTCAAAGTCGTAATAATAGTGCTCCAGGTTTAACTTCACCACCACTAATACAATCACCAATACCGTATCAATTACAACCAATGTCAATGCCAGTCCCATTACCAATGACATCTCCAAATTCAATGAACCAAGCTGTTATAAATCAATCAACTCCTCCTCCTCCTTCTGCGCCTCCTTCATCAAACATCAGTAACAAAATTAACAATAATGATCCAAATTACATGTTGTTCAATCCACTGACACTATTACCATTACCAGGTCCAAACCATCAACATTCAAATCTTTACGTGACAAACTTATCTCCAGAAATCGATGATCTAAAACTTCATCAATTATTTGAACAATTTGGTAGTATAATTAGTGCCAAAATAATGACTGACGAAAACAACAATTCTCGTGGGTTTGGTTTCGTTTGTTTCCATACTACACATGAAGCATCAACTGCATTGGTTGCACTGAATAACTCACTAGTTAATGGTCAATCAATTCATGTTTCATTTGCTCAAAAAAATAAGAAGAAAGAATTACAAAGAGCTCAAAGACCAAAATCATCACAACAGCAGCATAGTCATCATAATCATCAACATCAACATCATATAAATAGTAATCCGGTACCTCCTTTTTATATTCCAATGCAATATGGGTATTATCCTCCTCCTGGTGTTTATTATCCTCAAATGACTGGGATGCCAATACCAAACAATGGAAGTACTAATGGATCACAATCAAGTTGATAATCAATATTAAATTGTGTCACTGGTGTGACTTAAGATGTGTATAAATTTTTTTTTTTCTTTCTTGTTGCTTTTAGACTTTTATTGATTACATTTCATCGATAGTTTTCACTGTAGTTCATTCTTTGTATCATGAGAGTCTCAGACTCGAGTGTATCGCCAAACCCGGGGTCTTTTATGGTTTATATTCCTCAAGTTTTGATTTCAAGAAGGGTTTTGAAAATAATGACGGGTTGGACAATCCACGCAGGACAACGCAGTCTGATTGAATTGATAAAAAAGTCTTTGTTTAAAGAAAAAATTGGACAATTTTGGATGTTTGGACAAATTGAGGACATTTTTAGAACTTTTCGATAAAAGAGACAAAAATTGAAAATTTTAAATGAGACTTGGACATTTTTTGAAATTTAGACATTTTGGACATTGAAGACGAGTCTAAGAATCCGTGATAGAAAATACTGGAACTATGAAAAGAATGTGTAAGATGATAAGTTTGATAATTTGCGAACGATGATGCTAGATTAATGTAGAGTAGTTTTTTGTGGAGTTATCTTTGCATTAAAACGATACCATTAATTACAAGCAGAAAAAAAAATAATAATATGTGGTGACATATTTAACAACTCGAGTGTATGTAATGATTTTTGTAGAATATCGTATGTAATTAAACAGTTTAGATGAAACCCACCTGGTAATTTATATACAGTATTGTGATGGTTAAAGTTTCAAATAAATGGTTATCCAGGAAAAAATAATATTTTGAGGAATTAATGAGATCCATATCAAGTCTAGTATGAAAAATTGTACTCCTTTATCAAGGATCACAAATCAAACAGAACTATTCTTGAGCTTATTTGCTTTATATTTTTCAACAACAGCATCCACCAACTCTTCGTCATCTTCTATTTGTCTAACCCCAGTAACACCTTCAATATAATGTTTCAACATTGATTCGATTCCATTAGTTAAAGTTTCACTAGAACTTTCACATGAACGACATGCACCTCTTAATCTTAAAACAACGGTCCCATCTTCTTCAAAATCAACAAAATCAATGTCACCTCCATCTTCTTGAATTGCAGGTCTTATTCTCGTTATAATTAATTCTTTAATATCACCAATTATATCATCATCATCATCTTCCAATTCTTCCTCCACTAATTTCTCCATGATCTTACCACTAACTATTTCTTCTCCAGAACTCAAAGTCTCTGTTAAGATTGCGAAAACTTCAGAACGAATCAATGACCAATCAAGTTCATTAATTTTCTCCACTGTGACAAAATCTGATCCAAGCATTACTGTCTTAACACCATCAACGGCAAATAATTTACGAGCTAAATTGGATTCACCTGTATGTTTATCTGTTAAAAATTCTAAAGTTTGACCTTCTGGAATTAATTGTGTTGTTGTAGTGAATTTTAATGCATTAATGTTTGGTGTTGTTTCTGTTGTGATATGAAGATGGCGCAGAAAAGTTAGTCGTTTAAGTCTGTTGCTGTTGGGTCTTAATATTTGTAATGGTCTGAACATTTGGTTGGGTTGTCAGTTGAATCTATAAAACTTATATTCATGAGGTGAAATAATTATTAATGATTTTGAAAACTTATTTTTTTTTTTTCTGATAAAAAAAGTAAAGATCTTCTACATACACTTTACAAAGTTGAAAAACTATTTATTATTTATTACTATAACTAAGGACACTTTATGAATAAACTCATTAAAACACTTTTAATTGAGTGTCAAAATAGACAACAATGAGAATGAAACTAAACAAAAAAAAAACAATCAACACTTTGGACAACAAAAAAAAATATCAAAAATCAGATTCATTGATATCACTTTTATCACACATTTGTCTGAAAATACCAGTTTTATCTTGATACAACTCTAATGGAACACCAAATTGTGCAATCTCACCTTTCTCTAAAACTAAGATACGATCATAATCCAAAATTGTTTTCAATCTATGAGCAATACATAAAATTGTACAATTTGAAAATTCATTGGCAATAGTTGTTTGAATCTTAGAATCAGTTTCATAGTCAACACTTGAAGTTGCTTCATCTAAAATTAAAATTTTGGAATTACGAACCAATGCTCTTGATAATGCAATTAATTGACGTTCACCAAGTGAAAAATTTGATCCATCATCTTCAACTTGTTTATCCAAATGAAATTTATGTAATTCTTCTTCTTTTGAATTTGGATCTTGTAATTTAATTGCCTCTAATTCTTCTAATTTAATTAAACCTGCTTTTCTTAAACAATCCCATAAAATTTCATCTTGATGTTCATTGAATGGATCCAAATTTCTACGTAATGAACCTTTAAATAAAACTGGATCTTGTGGAATAATTGATAATCTTGATCTTAAATCATTTAAACCAATTGAAGAGATATCAATTCCATCAATTTCAATAGAACCTGTACTTAATTCACATAATCTGTATAATGCAGTCATGATTGATGATTTACCTGCACCGGTTCTACCACATATACCAATTTTTTCATTTGGTTTAGTTTCAATTGTTAAATTTTTCAAAACTAATGGTAAATGTTCTCTATAACTCATTGATGCATTTTTAAATTTAATAACACCTTGAGATGGCCATTCTGGTGGAGGAGTTCTCTCACTGATTCTATATGGAGCTTCTTGCTCTAAGTCATTGGCATAATAACATAATCTTTCAACAGAGTTCATTTCATTTTCAACTTGAGTATAAGCTCTCATAATTAAAGATAATAAACCAGCTAATTGTAAAACATAAGTAATCAATAAACCAGCAGATGCAGCATTGATATGGAATTGTCTAGTGACTGCTAATAATGAAACAATTAAAGCAACCGCACAGGCAACCATATCTAAGAAGATACCTAACCATCTTTGATTTGCAATCACCATAAATGAAGCTTCATTCATATTATCAATGAAAATATCATTTTTAACTAAAAATCTTTCTTGGGCGCGATAAGCTCTAATAGTATCTAAACCAGATAAAACTTCACCAAAATTGGTATAAACAAAAGATCTTTTAAGAGCTTCTAGTCTCTTAATTTCTCTTGATGAGGCTTGATAGAAACTTGCAATAATGATAAAACAAACAAATAGAGGTGGAACAGCAATTGCAAACCATGGTAAATAAATAATACACATAATTAAAATACCAATAACAGAAGCAAATGGATGTAAAAATAGTCTAACTTGTTCACCAGTTTCATTATCTAAAGCATCAGTATCTTTTGTAAATCTGTTTAAAATTCTACCAATTGGTGTGGTATCAATATAACTCATTGGAGTATGCAAGACTTTTTTCATAGCTTTCAAATTCAATGTTCTAGCAGCAGTTGTACTCATATAACACATTAAAGCATATTCGGTACTAATGAAAATAATGGATAAAAGTGTAAACATAACATAAAGACCAATGTAAAAACCAGCAGATCTTCCTTCAAATTTACGACTAACCCAAAATGATAACCAAACATTTGAAAATAATGAACAAAAAACATCAAGAACTAATAACATTAGAACTAATGGAACAGCAAAATTTTTGAAAACACCACGGCCAGCTTTAATATAATCAATATAAACTGATAAAGAAATTTGATTGACAGCTTTTTCTTCTTCTCTCATTAAAACACCAGAATCTGAATTTTCAGAACTTTCAATTTTGGATTTAACAATTTCTAATTGAATTTCTTCCTCTTGTTTCATCTTGGCATACTCATCAGCTTCATCATCTTCATCATCGGCTTTACCAGTTGAATTAAAATCCATTAAAGTTTTGAAATCTGGTAATTTTGAAATCAATTCATCATAAATACCAATATGAATTTGCCCATCACCATTCAAATAAATGATTCTATCAGCTTGAGCAATTAATGATAATTGATGTGTAGCCAAGACTCTAGTCTTACCACTCAGATAACCTGCTAAACATTCTTCCATGATATGTTTACCAACTTTTGCATCAACAGCACTTAACACATCATCAAATAATAAAATTTCTTTATCGGCATAAACTGCTCTAGCTAGATTTAAACGGGCTTTTTGACCACCAGATAAAGTGATACCTCTTTCACCAACTTCTGTTCTATCACCAGCAGGGAAACTGGCCAAATCATCAACCAAGGAACAAACTTCAAGAACTTTATTATATTTTTCTTGAATAAATTCTGAACCAAATAAGATATTTTCTTTTATTGTTGCATTTTGAACCCAAGGTTGACCACATAAAAGTAAAGGATTTGAATGTTTCAAAGAACCAGATACTTGATTCATGAAACCGGCTAATGCGTTCAATAATGATGACTTACCACAACCAATAGGACCAGTGATGATAATAAATTCACCTTTTTTAATATCAAGATTAATGTTTTCAAAACCTTTGAAATTTGAGGATTTAACTTCACTTGGTTTTTCAGTTGTTGAAGAAGTTGAAGGAAATGATTTTGATTCATTTTCAGTAGCATCAGAATCAACTGTTGGTGGTGTTGTATCATCTGGTAATTTTTCAGTTTCTGATTTAATATTATCCTTGCCATCTTTTTTATCTTCATCTTCATTAAATTCTAACCATTTAAAAGTACCATTTTCCACTTGAATTGCAACATCATTTGGAATATCAGAAGTGACATAATCCATAGCCAATTCAGGACCAGATAATGAAGGAGCTTGTAAATATTCACGAACTCTTCCGATCCCGATCCAAGCATCAGCACCAACAGCTAATGCTAATGGTAACATTAACACCTGAGTACTTAAAGTGGTGAATAAACTTAAAGATGAAAAAATATTAGCAACATTTTTACCACTATTAACACCATAAAGAACTAAAAATGCAACCATTGACGTGAAAGAAGGTAGACAAATACCATAAGCAATCATGAAATTTCTAATAATTTGCATTTTGAAAATAATACTAACTTCTTTTTTTCTTAAAGCAATAGCATTTTTTTCATAAGCATCTTCCCAAGAATAAAATTTAATCATTTTCATATTTGATAAGATCTCTCTCATTAAACCAACTCTTTTATCAGTAAACTCATTGGCGGATCTTCTATACATCAATAAAGGTTTAGCACCACCACCAATGATCAATAAAGAGATGATGAAAACAGCAATACCAGCCAACGCAGAAACACCAATATTAACGATTAATAAAGCGATACAAATAACAATTGGAACAATAACAGTGATAGCAAAAGGTTGGAAACCAATACCTAAATCCACTCTTTGTAAATCAGTACCCATCAAAGAGGTGACTTTACCATTTGGGAACTTGTGTTTAGTTTCAGCACTTGCAGTTAAAGATTTACGTAAAATGGCTGTAATTAGCACCGTTTTACATTTAAACCCAACTAACAATGAATTATAAAGGAAATGATTAACAAGTAAACCATTAACCACTAATAAGAATGAACAACCGATGGCATAACCAACACCACGACCAACAGGAGTCGAGGGAACAAAAGTTTTTCTTTCAACAAAATTAACTAAAGCTTTTGTCAAAAGTGGGTTTAAAGATAATGCAACATCCGAGCCGACTTTACAAAGAATTGCTAACGAGTATTGCCATTTGTAAGTTAGGAATAAAGCTTGAATGATTGAAAATTTTGGGTATGGTAAATTGTCTAATTCTTCTTCAGATAATGCAGGGTTTAATTTTTTCTGTTTGATACGATCTTTAGCAACGATTTTGTTTAATATTCTTTCAAATTTTTCAAAATTAACTTGATTTGAATAATCATCCGGTAATTTGAATAAATCATTTGATTCAAAAGTTCTTTTATAACCAACTGACATTTTAGGAACTAGCCACCAAAAGAAGATTCTTGAGATTATATTTGCATGAGATTCAGGGTAGACTGTTCTTTCATCATCTTTTGGCACAGGAGGCACTTTTTTGGATAAAAGAGGCGTCAACATACGTTTCTGCAGCACAGGCTCCGAGTCTCTTTGGAGCTCTTTATCACTCATATTGATGTGCTAATATATGTAGTTGATGTTGATGTAAACAAAATAAAATCAAAATAAATATTATGAATGTGAAAACAGTGTATTAGAATGTGATTTGAATGCAAAGATTATTGTAGTGCAGTGGCAGCAGTAGTGTGAGATAGCAACGATCTATGTACTGGATGTGAATGTTGCGATCTGAAGGCAAGCGCCGCTGTTGTAGTGAGTTGTTCTAATGAATAATTTGCCACCTTGAGAGCGCTGTATCTTCTTTTTATATAAAGTTTCAGAGTCGAAAAAGTGTCACGGCCGTAATCAACGGACTAAAACTGACAGACAGGCTTAGAGCAGTTGTATAGACAGTACAGCACTAGTGCAGCAGCTAGGAGAGCATAAAGGAGTAGAAAGGAGTAGAGTTCATTGGTGGAACTGGCAGTAGGAGAACAAGAGGAAGGCAGTAGACAAGCAATTGGTGAGCACTGAGCACTAGAGTACAGTTTTTGCACAGATTTTTTGCACATCAAACGGGTGTCTTAAAGTTAAAATACATACAAGGAGGGTTCAGTACGAGTATGTATGTATATTGTACTACAGTACTATGTAGTTAGTAACGAGACTGTAATATAGACAATAATAGAGTAGAGTTGGAGTGAACTGTTGGTTGTTGTAGTACTTTAGTGAAAGCGGTGTCAGGACTCAGAATTGTTCTAATAGACAACACTACATAAATAGAGCAAATTATTGATGGACTAGAATCATACAGTTCATCAATCTAAACGGTGGTAATCCACCTGACTACTGTACTAGTTACACAGCTATATTTAGCTCTACACCACATGAACAAAATAAATCGATAGCTCTTCATCTCTTCTCTTTGGCTTCCTTAAACGACGATTCAACTGTTGTGATTTTTGATTTTTTGGAGGAAAACTGCTGTGTTGTCACTAATTTCTGTGAAACAAAAATAATTTTACAATAAACAACAGCGCTGATTTGGTCAATTGCCACCCACAAAACAACCCAAACAATGTCCTTCAGAAACAACAGAGGCGGAATCCCAACTTCCAACTACGCAAGTTACGCGCCAAATCAACAACAATTTGGCGGTGCTGGTACATCGCAAACAATTCTGGCAAAATTTGAACAGTTCTCTAAAACCATTGAGTCCCTGCTTGAACTGCCTTTGTTCACCAAAATCAAACCATACATCCCGCAAATTGGTAGATTTTTAATTGTGGCCACTTTCTATGAAGATTCTCTTAGAATCATCTCACAATGGAAAGATCAAGTTTTTTATTTATGGAATTATAGACATATTCCATACTTCTTAGTTGTCTTGATCTTACTTTACGTGATCCTGACAATGCTAATATCTTCCACTCTGATTATCTTGAAAAAATACCATTTGTATGCAACCGGCGCGTTGATCTCAGTTATTGTCTTACAAGGTTTTGTTTATGGTTTATTTATTGGAACTAATTTCGTTTTAAGAAATTTCTCTTTGATTGGTGGGTTATTGATCGCGTTCTCTGATACAATTGTTCAACAAAAGACAAGATTTGCCGGTTTACCTGAAATTTCTTCAAATAACAGTGTTAAAAAATACATCTTGTTAGCTGGTAGATTATTATTGGTTTTAATGTTCTTCACTTTTGCATGGACAAAATCTTGGTTCACTACAATCTTCATCTTGATTTTTGTCGGTTTCATTGGATTTGGTTTCAAGACTAAATTCGCATCAGTTATTTTAATCACTATCCTAACTTTTTACAATTTCACTCAAAATGCTTATTGGTTAGGAACTTCTGATTCTCAAGTTGATTATTTGAAATACGAATTTTTCCAAACATTGTCCATCATTGGTGGATTATTATTAGTCGTCAACACTGGTGCTGGTGAATTATCTATTGATGAGAAAAAGAAGATTTACTAAATTGGAAAAATCACTACAACAACAAAATAAAACTTAAAATTGTAAAAAAAAATAAGAAACGCCATAAATGCTATTCAACAAAACAAGTCTATATTTCATTCAACTCAAATAGCAATATCATACTGAACTTCTCTTCAATTGTAGCATTCTTTTTTTCTTTCTTTTGCTCTTTGAGTCTGAATTTCGAGCAAATTCCATTGCAAAAAAAATCACCAAATTCCGAGCAAACAAAGAACGTTTTGACACAGAAATTTCAATTCCAAATAAATCTTGAAGTAAACTCAAGCAAAAATTCAACTCCACAATCACCCAATCAATGGACACATCTCTTCAGCTAGAGCAGGACGTTGCCGCGATCACTGAAACACCCATAACAGATGCATCACAACAGTCGCTCTTCTTGAAAATCTTGTGGTTAGGATTCAGATTAATCAAGTATCTATTAGTGTTACTTCCTAATGTCATTTATTCATTGCTTTCCACCAGAATATCAATCACTTTATCATTCAGTTCGATCTTAGTATCATCAATAATACTTGTGGTACTAAGTTACATCGTTGTGCGATACAAGATTCTAACAGAATACACTAAAGTCAAAGATGATCATAGACAATTACCGAACTTAGCGCACAACACTATACAATCCAAGATCCACCCTTTACAAAGGAAACCAACTGGCTCGTACTTAGATGAGTTCTTAGCGGGTATCAAAATTTTCGGTCATTTAGAATCAAATGTTCTTAATGATTTAACAAGATCAATGAAAAATCAAAAGTTATATAAAGATGAGATCCTTCATATCGATGAAAAATTAGGGTTTTCAATTGTTGTTAGCGGAACAGTGCAAATATTCACTAAGATCACTCAAAATAAAACTGCTAAAAATTTTGAAAACTATCACCAAATGGAAGACGAGGAAGAAGAAGAAGGTGATAATGATGATCAAATTGAAATTGTCAAGATTGGTGATGATACTTATCAATTACTAAATGAAATTAAAACTGGTAACTCACTCTCTTCTTTAGTCAACATCTTATCACTATTCATAGATGAAGAGACTCCAACAAATGATCAATCTCCAGTTATTTTACAAAAATCACCAATAACAGGGAAATATGAATTCACCAATTTAGAATATAACGATTTCTCAACAGATTCAATACCAAGTCCTAAAATTATTGCTAAAGCTACTTCCAACTGTTCAATTGCAATTATACCATCAGAAGCTTTTAGAATCTTGAAAAGAAAACATCCAAGAGCTTCATCACACATCGTGCAAATGATTTTAACAAGATTATATAGAGTCACTTTCCAAACTGCTAATAACTATCTTGGTTTAACAAGAGAGATTTTCCAAACAGAGATCAATTTAAATAAAATTGGTGAAAAAAATCCAGTTGTTTTCAATGAAATTACTGAATATCGTGATCTCATTGATAGTGAGAAAAATGACATTAACATTAGTGTAAATGAAGAAGATGAAGACGCCGAAGAAGATGAGATTGAAGGGAAACCTATCAGTGATAATTATCAGCCAGTCAACGAGAAAGATGGAGAAACTGTTAAAAGTGATTATGAATCAAGTGATAATCTAACGTTGTTGGAAAACTTAGATTTTGAATTGAAATCAGATATCGTTAATGCAATGTTTAAATTTATGGGAATTGATCCAGATGGTTTATCACAATTTAATCCACCTACCCCAAGCTCATCTCAATACTTATCTTCTAGAAACACAAGAAATAGTAGTTTTTCAAGCACTCATTCAAATTTAAATTCAATGAAAAATCATTCATCACCAAATTCACCAAATCTTGTTGAGGCTTTTTCAACAACATTATCTCCACAACTTGATTTTAGTAATGAAATTGAAATTCTTGAATTTGATCAAAATGAATATTTAATTACTCAAAATTCAACTCAAAATGGTCTTTATTATTTAATCACTGGTGAATTAGACGTTTCATATATCGATTCTGATAATAAGTTTAAACATCTATATACCGTTAGACCAGGTGGAGTCGCGGGTTATATTGGTTCATTAGTTGGTTATAAATCATTTGTTAGTGTTGTTTGTAAAAGTAATGGTGCTAAAGTTGGTTATTTATCTCAAAGGAAATTAGAAAAACTTTGTGATTCTTATTTTATGATCTATTTAAACATTGCTAAAACTTTGATCACATCATTAAGTCCAAGGATTTTACAATTAGATAGTGCATTAGAATGGATTCAATTAGACGCTGGCGAAACATTGTTTAATCAAGATACAGATGCAAATGGAATTTATATCATCTTAAATGGTAGATTAAGATCAATTCAAGAAAACCCTAAGACAAAAGAAATTAAAGTATTGGGTGAATTTGGTCAAGGTGAAACTTTTGGTGAAGTTGAAGTTTTAACAGCTGATAAAAGATCAAGTAGTTTTTTAGCTGTTAGAGACACAGAAACTGCAAGAATTCCAAGAAGTTTATTCCAATTGTTAGCATTAGAGAGTCCTTCAATTATGATTAAAATTAGTCGTTTAGTTGCTAAGAAAATTAAATATGAACATGATTTTAATGATTTTAGTTCTATTCCAATGTTGAATTCGAACTCGACTAATAATAGGTATAATAAAAATTTTAGAACCATTGCAATTTTACCAAATACTTATGAATTACCAGTTATGGAGTTTGCAAATAAATTAGTTAAAGCTTTCAAAGACGTTAATAAATCTGTGACAGCTTTGAATCAATCAGTTATCTTAGATTTATTGGGGAAACACGCATTTGATAGATTATCACGTTTAAGACAAAATGGTATATTGACTGATTTAGAAGAAAAATTCCAAATTGTTGTTTATATTGCAGATACAAGAATTAATTCATCATGGACAAACACTTGTATTCAACAAGCAGATTGTGTTTTATTATTAGCTGATTCATTATCAGATCCAAATTTCATTGGTGAATATGAACAATTGTTGATTAGAACTAAAACAACACCAAGAATTGAATTATGTTTGCTACATCATGAAAAATATGTTGAACCTGGGTTAACTAATAAATGGTTGAAAAATAGATATTGGGTTAATTCTCATCATCATATCAAATTTAAAGTGAATGGTGGTGCACCAGCAACAACAACAACGACTCCTGGGTCTCATGAAAGTTCTGCGTTATCAAATCAAGATGATTCGGATCAATTGACACATTTAATGTTTTCAAGATCATTAACTGCAGGTTCATTGTTAACAGCAAGACATTTAAAACACGTTAATCCTAATGCTTCATCATCTCAATTGAACTCAATTGCAAGAAATTTGAAAAATAAAGTTTCTAAATTTAAAGATAAATATGTTAATTTACATGGTAATAATAGATCTAGAGATAAAAATCATGATGGTAACTCTAATGAATTAACACCACCTCATAAAAATGATTTTTTAAGATTAGCAAGATTATTATCTGGACAAGCAGTGGGTATCGTTCTTGGTGGAGGAGGTGCACGTGGTTTTAGTCATTTAGGTGTTATTAAAGCATTAGAAGAAAATGGGATCCCAGTTGATATTATTGGAGGTACTTCAATGGGATCATTTGTTGGTGGATTATATGCTCGTGATTATGATTTAGTTCCTTTATATGGTAGAGTTAAATGGTTTGCAGGTCGAATCTCCAGTATTTGGAGAACTTTAATGGATTTAACTTTCCCAACAACGGCGTATACAACAGGTCATGAGTTTAATAGAGGTATTTGGAAAGTTTTTGGTGATAATAGAATTGAGGATTTTTGGATTCAATTTTATTGTAATACAACAAATATTACACATTCATGTATGGAAATTCATAGTGAAGGTATTGCATGGAGATTTATTAGGGCATCAATGTCACTTGCAGGGTTATTACCACCAATGACAGACAATGGATCGATGTTATTAGATGGTGGATACGTTGATAATTTACCAGTTGATGAAATGAGAAATCGTGGTGCAAATATCATTTTTGCAGTTGATGTTGGTTCAGTTGACGATAAAACTCCAATTGATTATGGTGATTATTTAAGTGGATTTTGGGGGTTGTTGAATAGTTGGAATCCTTTTTCCAAATATCCAAATGTTCCTACAATGAGTGAAATTCAATTAAGATTATGTTATGTTGCATCAGTAAATGCGTTAGAAAGAGTTAAACAAACACCAGGGTTAATTTATTTAAGACCACCAATTGATCATTATGCAACTTTAGATTTTGGCAAGTTTGAAGAAATTTATAATGTTGGATCGATCTATGGGAATTTAGTCTTGAAAGAATTGAATGAAAATAATGGGATTCCAGAGATTCCAGGTACAAAACAATCTTCCAATTCTTTGGATAAGGATAGAAGAATACATAGAAGAAATAGTATTTAGTAGTTGGTTTGTCTTGGGAAATTAAATGAAAAAAAAAAAAGCAAAAAAAGCAAAAAAGCAAAAATATAAGCATTAACTATTTATCTTTTGTTGTAGTTGTGGTTGTATCTCTCTCTGGAATTATCATCATTATTATTATATTGAATCAATCGTTACTTTTGACAACTGAGGATGATGTATGTATCAATAAAATTAAAAAAATAAAATCACAATAATTCTAATCTTGGTTTGCTGGAGTCAAAAGAATGACTGAATCTCCTCTGATCATTAAGAGATCCTCATGATTCTTTACTGTGGACTTCAATGGTTGTGGTTCTTGCTGTTCGTTGAGTTCATAGATGGTTTCGATAGCATCACTTAACATTATATTGCAATGTTCATCGAACGCCTGTAGTTTTCCTGTGATTTCGCGGGCTCCACGTAGTTTGATGGTGACTTGCTCGTCTAGGAGCATTCTGATGAAGTTGAGCGGCTGTGAAAAGGACATTTTGTTGCTGGGTTTCTGTGTGGATTCAACTCAAATGGAATTCAAATCAAATATTGAATTTTTTGGCTGTTTTCCTCTTGAAAAAATACAAAAATTTCTTGTTTTGGAAATTTTGCGAAAAAGAAAAATTTTTTGGCAGCAAATTCCCAAAACGGAAAAACAGCGATTTTTTTGTGAAATTTTTCGAAATTTTCCAAATTGTGAAAAATTGTGAAAAATCAACAAATTATTGAAGACGGCGATACAATTGAAGAAAATTCGAATAAGGTTTGTTGGTTGATTGGAAGGATTCGCAATGATTTCCAGCACAGCAGCAGCTAGAGTTGCCTGCCAGAACACGCTGAAGACGCCGCTGGCGCACCAGTTCCACACTGCCAGCCCGCTTCTATGGAAGATGCACGACTACAAAAGAACCCGTAGAAACGCAGAGAGAAAAGACCATGAGAAAATGAGGAAGCGTTTGATTCGTTTGAACAACAGACCACCAACCACACCAACTGCTGAAATCAGACCCCCAATCACTCCTACCGTGGCAAACATCAAAGTCAGCGACGACCATCCATTATGGCAATTCTTCCATGAAAAAAAATATATGAGAGAGTTTGATGACTTGGATCAAACTGGTCGTCCATGGTCCATTCCAGAATTAAGAAAAAAGTCTTTTGATGACTTACACAGTTTATGGTACACATGTTTAAAAGAAAGAAATATTTTAGCTAGAGAACATCATGTTTATAGATTAGAAGCTGCTAATCTTGATAGTGATTCTAAATTCTTGAAACAATCTGAAAGAGTCCGTCAAACCATGTGGAGAATCAGATACGTTTTAGGTGAAAGAAACGCATTGTACACCAATTCTAAAGAAGCTTTAACAGAATTTAAAGCTGACTTTTTACCAGAATTCCAACAGTTTTATGTTAATGCACCAGAAGAAGAAGAAAAGTCAATTCAAGTTGCTCTGAAACGTTTACATTTAAGTGTTTTCGGTATCTATGAAGAATTGTCTAAAAATCAAAGAGTCGATAGAATGTTTTTAGAAGGTTTAAGATATGTTGCCAATTTGAAATTAGAACGTTATGCAAAAGACCATCCAGATTTCAAAGTTTTATCTCCTATCTCAGATGTCAGTGAAGCTTTCATATTGTTCCAAGCTGAGCCAAACGTTCAACAAATGAATGAAGCTGTTGAAGCCGTTTTAGGGCTAAGAGCTAAAGGTATTAAAGTTGATAGATTTGAAGAGGTTGCCACTGTTAAGAGATTCATTAGAGATTTGACTCAAAGCAGATAAGAAAAGTAAGCATGTATATATGTCATAAAGTGTTTTGTAAAATACAAATTTAAAGTTTGATCACAGTGTAAATTTTTTTTTCAGAGTCTACAACTACAGTAATCAAAAAATAAAAGAAAAAAAAAGAAACAAAAACATCTACCAAATAGTCATTACATGAGTTGAAGCCGGCTTCAAAGTTTATACACCAAATCATTCTTCTTTGATGTGAATCTTCCTCTTTTTGATCAATTTCTCCCCAATCTTTATTGTGATATCTAAATTTTCTTGAATGTTTTCTTCAACTTTGATAGTAGTTTGGATATTTACACCATTATCAAGATCTCTCAAATCACCAGCAAACAAAATAGACTGCGCCCAACCTGAATACGGACCCCATAACTCAATGAAAAAATTCCTTATCGATTCATATGTTTTTGCATTGATTGTTTGTCCTGAGCCTTTGAATTTATAGTCTCTTTTGGCAATTTGATAAACATGTGTATCAACAGGAATGGAATCATGTTTATCTAATGACATTAATGCAACACAATCTGCAACTTTTGGTCCCACACCTTTGAATTTCAGTAGTTCAACTCTAACTTCTTCATATGGTTTATTTCTCAATTCATTCAAATCTGTATTGCCCAACGCAACCATTTTCGCCGTATCATTAATATATTTGGCCCTATATCCAAATTTCAAATCTCTTAATTTCAATTCTACATCATCACTAGCTAATCTGTCTGCATTGGGGAAAGAATAATATTGGATACCTTCATGTTCTAATAAAAAATCTCCAAAATTTTGACACAAACTTTCACACATCGCACTTATTCTTTTAATATTGTTATTTGTAGAACATATAAATGAAATCAAATTCTCCCATGGATCCTGCCTTAGGATTCTAATACCTTCAAAGCCAACTGAATTTTTCTTGAAATTTGCATCTGTTTTATTCCAGGATTCAATCAATCCATTCAAACTGACATGTAAATTAAAATACGATCTGATCTCTTGTTCCAAATCTTCTTCAAATGGATGACTCGCGTATTCAATAACTTCTTCACCATCTATCACGTTCTGTTTCAAGAAAACAACTTTAGATCCCATCGAACATGACCAAATATCGTCTATTTTTTTCCATCTAAAAGCCTGTCCACACCTCAGCACTTTATGCAGCTGCAGCTCACTAGTGGCAATTCTAAAACTTCTCCAAAGCAACTTCATTCCGTCTTCAAATTTTTCTACTTAATTTTGTTAGATTGATTTACAACTGAAAAAAAATCAAAATTTCGTGTCTTTTCTGTATACAAAATGAAAACATTGAAAATTTATAAAAAAAAAACATAACCAAAAATTCTATTTTGATAACAGCAAATCAGCGCGGTTTCAGTGTTTGTTTGGCGTGTGGATCTTCAAGGTAGCTGACTGATAAATTACACACTGTGTTTGAGTTTAATTACCAAAAAAAAACTGGTGCATCAGCAGTTGAAATTAGCTTTTTTTCTTCAAAAAATTGAGTAAACAAAGCCAAACAAAACCACAGGGAGCTGGAACAAAAGGTTGGTGAACTATTAAGAAGATCCAAAATCATATGAAAGCCCTGTATCTGCTGAAAAACTACTGTGCCAGAACAGTGCAGAATCATCAGAGTCGAAATATCAAGGTTTTCAAAAGAAATTTATCACAGATCAACAAGTCTATGAATAATTGGAGAAAAGATAGGATGGATGTACCCAAGAGAAATAGAATAAAGGCTGATCCTGATGATCTTGCTGCTTTCGAAACGTCGTTTGGCTCAGAAAGTTCGATAGATGAAATTATCAAAAAAGAGAGTAACAAATTTGATGCCTTTTTAAAATCTTTTGGGAAAATACAGGAAAGGAAACCTGAAAATTTACAATTTGCTGCTGATTTTGATGTGGAGTTTGGATCTCAAGATCTTGAGACAGATTCAGAATTGGATAATTTTTCATTTAACTCAGAAAAAAGCAGTAAACCAAAACTTGAGGAAAATATACCTTTAAAATCTGAACCGATAATACCTTCCAACAACGCATTTCTGGCAACAAGCACATCGTCTCAGGGCCAACAAACAGCCACATCTATACCTTCTGTTCCTTCACCTTCATATCATCGTTATGAAACTTTATACCCAAGAATAAAACCAGAGCTGAAATCTTCACCAGTACTGAATAGAATGAGCTCTATTTTGAAAAATGAATTAGACTCCTCATTTGTTATTCCAAATGACCCTATAGATTTGAAATCTGACTTTTCATTCACTGAACCTAAAATTAATGATCAACCCAAACCAGAATCTAATTTGAATGATTCACCATCAATTTTTAATGAAAGCATAAATAAAGACACTGTTAAATACCCAATAAATGAACTTAATGACTATAAAAAAAGACTCCTTGAGCATGAAGAGAATTTAAATTCAGTTAAGAAGTCTAAAGACCGCAATTCCAAAATGACGTTATTGACACAACGACCAGCTTTCAATGGGAATATTTTGGATTCTGATGATTCAAATGAAGATAAAATTAATGACAAACCCACTGATAATGAAAGCAATTTGCATGATGAAAAAAAAGAAACGCCTGACAACGCACATCCAAAGGGCAAAGTAGTTCAACCAATACTGTTGAGTGAAGAACAACAAAGAGTTTTGGAAATAGTTAAAAAGGGTAAAAGTATTTTTTATACAGGTTCAGCAGGTACTGGTAAATCTGTGTTATTAAGAACAATCATTAAAGAATTAAGGAAAATCCATGATAACGGAGTTGCAGTAACTGCATCAACTGGATTAGCTGCGTGTAATATTGGAGGTGTCACATTACATTCATTTGCTGGGATAGGTTTAGGAACACAATCAGTGCAAGATCTAGTTAAAAAGATTAAAAGAAATAAAGCAGTTGCAAATAAATGGCTGAAATGTAAAGTTTTAGTTATTGATGAAATATCCATGATTGATGGTGCACTATTTGATAAATTAAATGAAATTGCTAAACAAATCCGTAAAAACTATCAACCTTTCGGAGGAATTCAATTGATTATTTGCGGAGATTTTTTCCAATTACCACCGGTTCCACCATCAGAAGATATTGATGAAAAAAAGGCTAATAACTTACCTAAATTTTGTTTTGAAAGTGAAGCTTGGAAAGAATCAATTAAAATAACTATTATCTTGAGGAAAATTTTCAGACAAAAAGGGGATCTGGAATTTATTACCATGTTGAATGAATTAAGATTAGGTCAGTTATCATTGAATACAATTGAACAATTTAATTTATTAGAAAGAGATTTGAAATCTAAGAAAAATGTCAATGCAGCAGAGTTATTTAGTACAAGAAGTGAAGTCGAGAGAGCCAATAAACTTAAGTTGAATCGAATCAATTCACCTCTTGTGACATACACTGCAAGTGATCGTATATCCATTCCAGATACTGCTCGTGGTTATAAACTATTATCAAATTTTTTAGCACCACAAACTTTAACTTTGAAAATTGGTGCACAAGTTATGCTTATTAAAAATATTGATGAAAGTTTAGTTAATGGATCATTAGGGAAAGTTTTGGATTTTATTTGTAAAGATACTTATATGAGTTTTGCTAAACTTGATGAATATAGATCAATATCAGATGAAGAATTAGATGATTATTTTATGTCAAAACCTTCCGCAAAACTGAAAGAAAAAAAGAAGTTTCCTGAATTGGAGGAATCTGTCTTTGACTTCTTATCAGATTTCCCAGATGAAGAGATTCAAAATAATATTAATTTACAAAATTTCATTAAGAGGAAACAAGAGTTATTGAAAAGTTTTAAGGATAGATCCAAGAATAATAAATTACCACTAGTGAAATTTCTTACACCAGATGGATCATCAAGAACGATGTTATTAGAACCAGAAGAATGGACAGTTGAAGATCCAGATCAAAAACCTTTAGTGACAAGATCTCAAATTCCATTGGTTTTAGCATGGGCAATTTCAATCCATAAATCTCAAGGCCAAACACTACCTTTAGTTAAAGTTGATTTACGTAAAACTTTTGAAACAGGACAAGCGTACGTTGCACTATCAAGAGCCGTATCTAGAGAAGGTTTACAAGTCTTAAATTTCGATCCAAGGAAAGTTTGGGCAAATAGAAAAGTTATTGAATTTTATTCAACTTTGAAAAGTGTTGATGATGTTGATACTTTTGATCAATTAGATGATGATCTAATTGACATTGGTATTAAACCGAAAAACCACAAGAAAACCGAAGGACCAACTTTTGATATTAATGATTTTGAAGATGTTGATTATGTTCCTCCCCATTTAATGAAAAAAGCTCAAATTTATCCTAATATGAAAACAAATTCAAGAAAACCAGCTCCAAGGATAATTGAAGAGAGTTCATCTCAATGAGGTACTGTAAAAGAGTACAACGATTTTTCTTTTTGTTTATTTTAATGATGTATATAGAGAACCAATAAACAAACTTAATAATTTGCATTTTGAATCAACTAGCTAGCTGTAGCAGATCCAATTGCCCAATTTAATCCATTAGTTAAAATATTAGCAAAATTCGAATTTTCAATTTTTTCATCATCATCTTCATCATCTTCAATCAAACTTAATTCTAAATCAAGTGAATTCCATTGAGCAATAATTATTTGAGTATCAATAATTGGAGCAATTTTCAAGACTTTACATAAAATTTCCATTTGTGATTTAATAACAAAAGTTGGTATACCGGAATCTAACCATTGAGGATCCATAAATTTACCAACTTGGAAAAAAATCAACCAATTTTTGGCAATTGTTTCTTTGTCTGCAATTGATGATTGAAGTAGATTTAATGATTCATTGATTGCAAAATGGAAATCTTGATTGACTAATGCAAATTGGATACATTGACAATGAAGTTCAGTTTCACTGATTGTTGGGATGGAAAGTTGTTTGGAGATTGTCTTTGATGCGGTAAACATGCCATTGAAATCTTTATATGAAGTTGGGTTTAGTTCTAACACTAGTTGGAAAAGTTTTGTTAGATCTTGCAGTGGTAAAATGTCTGATGGTGTATAGTTGACTGATGTTTGAACGTTGTAAATTGAGTAGTTTGATAAGAAATGAATTGCGTTTAAAAACTCGCTGAGGTTTATAAAATCCAGATCTTTTTGTGGGAGTAGATTTAGGGTGTTTGATGCGTTCAACAACTCGCCATAGGTTTTATTGAAGTTTGTTGCATTTTTAAAACAAATCCAAAAATGACTGATGATGATGTCTTTGTACTCTGGTTTGAAATTGACTAAGTTGAAGAGTTTGTTAGAGAGCAAATGATTAATAAATAATGAATCAAAGTCTGATTGATTAATGTTGGTTAATGTGGACTTTTTGAGTGATTTGATATCATTAGCTTTGGAAATAAGTGATGATTTGTCCAATGAGTTTAAAAAATTGGATAAGAACTCCAGTTGTGAAGATGAATCTGATGTAAATATTTTTTGTAAAGAAGCTAGATTTTTTGGATAATTTAAGATCTCGGCTGCTGAAGTCAAGTTTGAGAGTTGTGACAGCAAATCTGGTTTGGACGAAAAAAGCTTTAAGGAACCCTTGATCGATTGTAAAATCTCATTATTCAAAGTCGGGAAATTCAAATAAATATCGGCCAAAATTTCTAGTAATTGATCATTGAAAATTTCAGGAGACAATCCAGAAGACAATATTCTATTAAGCAACAGCAATTGATTTTCATTTAGAGTCTCATTTTGTTTCAAATATTCCGCTAGAACTGATTTATTGTACTGCAAGAATGAAACCACAACTGGATTGATTTTAACAACATTGAAGTGAGACAATAAATCAAATATTTTGCTGAATTTAGTTAGACTGTCATACTCATAGTCAAATGATCTGAAATTATAATCCAAGTATGGATTGACACTGCTAATGTACTCAAATGGCAACAATGAAGTGTTGAACCATATGATGAAATTCTGATTTTCCTGTAAAGCATTGAACAATTGATCATTAAACCTCAATGATTCAGTCAATTCATACAATTTATGAGTTCTACTTCTAATGAACTGTAGTTTCAAATCATCAGCATGATCATCAAACTCAAATTTTGCTGACTGAAGATTAATGAAATCAGTTAAATCATGAACTCTCTTGGAAACCAATTGTGGATCAACATCAATCAACATTTTCAAATCTGGATATTTAGCACACATTGCAACAATTTGAGAGTCCTCAATTGTATCAACAACGTCTAATGGGTTATAACTGAGAGCAAAAATCAGATCTTTTGGGTCTTGTAATTCTGGTGCAAATATCAACATTAATTTCAAGAAAAAACTGTGGTCTAAAGAGATTGTTCGAAGTAGCATTTCTGCATCTTGCATTTTCCCCTGAGAGATGAGTGTGGCAATGACCACTGTAGTCTGAGCAGCGAGCATTCTGAAGTAAAGTTAGTATCTCAGTTTCTTCTCGATGGTTGCCAGTTGGTGGTTTTGAAGAAAAAAAAAATATTTTAGAAAGAAATGAAAACAACAACAACGAGCTTTTCTAAAGTTGAAGAGACCAGCAGGAAAAACAAGAAGTAGAAATGGGCTATGAGACAGCTGACAGTGTGATTGATGGGCGCATGCTCACCAAAATGGTTTTTTCAGATTCGATGGTGCAGTATTTGGCGGTCTTGAACGAGGTTTCTGATTTACAACTCAAGTTTTTGAACAACGAGATTGAACCAAAGAGCAGTGATGGTAAGACCAGAGTGGAGGTGCTACGTGAGATGCAGAAGAGACTAGAGACAAAGTTCATGTTGGCCAAAACACAGTTGCAACATTCGAAACTGGTGTTTGAAGCTTTAGATTCAGAGATTGACAATGTGAAGAAAGATTTCTCTACTGAGGCATTGCAGAAACAGAAAGAAGAGCTCATCAAATCAGCCCAGTTGATGAGCGAGTCCATTAATAATTTGCAACAGAAGAAACGAGATATTATAGATTTAAATAAAATGATTAATGCTTTCAAGAATAACCAGGTTATAAGGTTTACAGAGGAAGAGGTTAGAGAGGTCTTTGGAGAAAGAGCAGAGCAAGTTATGGCACACTCAAGAGTGTCTAAACGTGAATCTTACATCACCACCAAGGTCCCAGTCTCTAAGGAGAAAGACGAGGATGGTGATGTTAATGTTGAAGATGCGCGTACTGATGATGATAACGAGGGTTTACAAGGTAATGATGAGACAGTTGATGGTGATGTTACTGTTTCCACTGCTGTGACAGATGCGGCAGCAACTGATGGTTCCACTGAAACCAAGGTTGTTAGAGAGAGTGTTATTAACTATCTGATCACTGTGAACTTAAGAAAGAACAGTGAAGAGCTCAAACGTTTGCAAAACAAGTTGAGTAAAGATATTGAGCAGTACAAGAGTGAGATTGAACAGGCCAAGAGCAGCTATCTCAGCAACGCCAGCAAGTTGGAGAAGATCAGAGAGATATTGTCTGGTGATTCATAAAGGACTCCATGTAATCCATGAATATACTTTCTAACCATTTCAAATGATGTAACTACAATTGGTTAGGACGACCGGTGAATCAAATTTCACGCATTTACGTGATATATTGAATTGATCTGTGTGCCTTAGCCTAATTTAACTGATTGTGGCAGTCATGTAGCTTATAACTCCGTTGAAAATAATCTTTTTTTATATATATACAAAAAGCAAACAAGATCGTTATTTTGAGCTAGAAAACTGGTATTTCGACACAGAAAGTTGCTCAGTACACATAATCATCGATTCCAATCCAGCACCACCAATTTACAGCGTCAAATTCGCCTTGAAAACGGCTGACTTTTCAAATTCCTGCTCCATTTCCTAAAAAAAAAACTTTCACTTCCCCAGAAATTACTCATTTTGCTAACTATCAAAAAAATTCCAATATTTGAAAGAACTGCAACAGTTGTAACAACAACAAAACTGTTAACTAAAGGACAACGACGATGGTGCAAGCAAAGAAAGAGAAGACCGCCGACGGAGTGGCCAAAAAAGTGATACGAACACCAGGAAGCTCGATAGAAAGAGTCGCCCAGGCGTGTGATCGATGCAGGCTGAAGAAAACAAGGTGTGATGGGAAGAGACCCCAGTGTTCCCAGTGTGCAGCTGTTGGGTTTGAGTGTAAAGTCAGTGATAGACTGTCCAGGAGAGCGTTCCCTCGTGGGTACACCGAGACTTTAGAAGAGCGTGTCCGTGAGTTGGAGGCGGAAAATAAAAGATTGATTTCGTTGTTGGATTTAAGGGACGAGCAGATGGAAATGATAACCAAGAGTGATACAAGTGATGGTCAGCAGCCGTTGAGTTCAACTAATTTGTCGTTGTTGAACTCAGGGAACGAGAAATCAGGTCATAAGTCTGGTTGCTTGTCGTTATTGTCTGAGTTCATTGACCATGATCCTAAACATGATCATTCTGCTTCTTGTGGATGCTCAAACTACCCACATTCTGTCCACGAAAGACCTGTTTCAATTGCTGGATCAGTTGATTTGAATAATGAGTTGACAGATGATGATGCTTTATCCAACTTTGATGACACAGATAACAACTCCATTGTGTCAAGATTTAGTTATTTGGATCATAACTCCAATAGTTTAATGGATCGTTATACTCAGAACAACAACAACAACAGTAACACCAAGGCTACAAATAATATCAATTATAACAATCTAATCAATCCAAATAATGTCAGTTTTGAACAAAACCAAGCACCAGGTTTACCAGCAGCATTAGCATTAGCCAACAACATTAACGGTAAAAAAATGCAATTAGCAACTTTGGTGGCCATTTCAGTTCCAAGATCCACTGGAGAAACCTTATTTATTCCATCATTATTATCTAAGATTGGTGATGTTCATGGTTTAGACTCAAAAGCATGTTTAACAACAGCAACAGCTATGGCTGCGTTGAAAGAAGCTTCAAAGATAAAACCAACAAGTTTTAGTCATAATAATGTTATTAATTTTACCAACATTGATTTCCGTCGTATTTCAATACCAGAATCAAATTTATTTTTCAATAATTTGAAATTACCTTCCAAGATGCATTTGGATCAATTAATTACAGTTTATTTTCAAGAATGGGGGATGTTAGTACCAATAATTGATAAAAATGACTTTCTTAAGCAATATTTGGAATTTACTAAATCATTGGAAATCAAATTCAACGATAATCTAATGTATAGAAAGGAAAGATTTGGTGCTATTTTAGTTTTAATTTTACAAATGGCATTAATTTCATCAAAACATAAAAACAATTCAAATAACGAAGAAAAGGAATTGGTTTTATATTATGATTATGTTATTCATCAATTAATTAACTCGACAGTGGCAACAACCAGTTCAATTCAATCATTACAAATTTTATGTCTTGCTCAATTTTATTGTTTAAATACTGGTGATGTTGTCACAAGTTATGCACTAAGAGGTAGAGTTATTACAATGTCTCAACAATTAAGATTACATAGATGTCCATCAGCAGTGTTGGGGAACAATGGTTCCACTGTGTCAAAATTCCAACAAAGTGAAAGACGTATATTATTTTGGTGTATTTATTCAATTGACACGTTTGCATCTTTACAATTAGGTGTTCCAAGATTATTAAAAGATTATGAGATCGAATGTGCTTTACCATTTGGTAATGATAATTTGGATGATGATAATAACGTTAATATCTTGATTGTTAATAACAATAAATTACAAATGGTTGGTAAAGTTTGTAATTTATCATTAGCAGTCATGAGATATTCAAAAGTTTTAGGAAATATTTTGGATTCAATTTTTAAGAGACATTCACATGCACCACAAGGTTCAATGTATGAACTAATATTGATGCATGAGAATTTATTGGATAATTGGAGACGTGAATTACCAGTGGGTATAAGGTTTGAAATTGAGGTTAATGGATCATTGAAATCAATGAATTCAAATGATGATAAAGTTTTACTATTGGCATTTTTATATTATACTGCTAAATTATTGATTCATCTACCATCAATTGCCACTGAAATCAATGGAGATTTGAATAAAGGTGCATCATCATCAATTATTGTTCAACAAGTCACAATTGCGATGTTGAATATTTTAACAAATTTATATTCTAAGAAAGGTTATTATATTCCATTACCTATTAATATTGCAAGAACCAAATCAAGATTAGCGTTACTGAGTGCTAAAGGTGCGTTGAGTTATACTCGTGGAGGTGCATTGTTCCAAGAATCTAAAAACATTTTGAATGAAGTTATAAATGAATTGAAAAATGAAAATTTTAATAATATTCCTGGAAATTTAAGTACCAGGTGTATTGAATTGATTGAAAATGCTACGAATTTGATTTTAGCGCAACCTGGGAAAAGTTTAAGTCCTCAACCATCCGACTTGTCAAGAAAAAATTCAAAGAGTAAAGCAACGCCATTGAAAATGAACAACAATGGTAACAGTAATGATAGCAATAATGGAAGATCAGCAAGTTCAACGTCGGTCCCAAATAATCCATCACCTTTATCTAATATTAGTTCGAACATGAACACCAAAATTAAAACAGAGACTCCATTTACTCCATCAATTCCAAATCATACTTCTTCTTCTACATCAATGAATCAATTTGATAATAATAATCAATATAATTCTAAAGAATTGACAGAAATGTTACAAACTTTAGATACAGTTCCAGCAATAACAACTGAATCATCTTTCAATAATTTTAGAGTTCCAGTCAATCATGTTCCCAAGACAGCACCAAGTATCACTCAATCTGATGATTCACCAGATGATATTGCACAATTTTCAGAAGCAGATTTTGCGGCAGATGGTTCCTTGGGTTTAGCGCCATGGTTAGATTTTGATTTGAATGGGTTTGATTTTGGTGGGTATAATGTTAATGTTGATGGTGAATTGACTCAATTACCACCTGCACAACAAGTATCACCTTCGAATAGTCATAGTCATGGTAATGGTAATGGTAATGGTAATACTAGTAATAATGTTCCAGTTATTCCACAACCTATTGAATCGTTCCACTCACAGGGGACATTACCGCAATATAGTAGTGGTGATAATGGTAATAATGCAGCTGGTACTACTTCTTCAACCACAAATAGGAAGAAAATGAGTCTTTTTGACTGGCAGAATTCAGTTGCGAATTGAAACTTGAAAGTCTAAACTTGGAAGCTGGTGACCAGTTGGCAGTTGCTAGTCGAATCTAGTTATAGTCAGATGTTTCCCCAGAAATGGGGGTTTAAAGTTTGTAATAAGTTCATAATTATATTTTCAAATGTTAATGATTCATTCATGATTAAATGATGCAACAGTTGCAATTCTTAACTATCAGCAGCATCACTGTAGCGTTAATTACTGACATAACCTGTCCAGAAAGCCATGTTGTGCTAAGTTGTGCCACTTTATGGAACTTTGTTGCTCAGCAATACAAGCTTCAGCGCATCTTCGATCGATTTTCGCGAGTCGCTAATCTTCTAGAAGGCTGCGTGTTCAGGCGGGACCACGCGCGCAGCTGCAGCCAAATTGAAACTGCCAAGACAACGGTCACGTGACACGGATCTGCGCTGGCTGAGCTGCGAGCTTTTCGTCCCTTTTTGACGCCTCGCAGGAGTCTCTCTTTCCATATCGGGCAGTTGTGTCACTCTGCTGGAGACAAAATTCGCCTGTTTGGGAAGTTGCAACTTGATTTCCTGCCAGCACTGCCCAAACAGGCAGCTAATTTATCTGCAAAACTCCCAAAAGCGCTAAGTTCGAATTTTGAAATTCAGTTTTCAGCCTGAAACATTTAAAAGAATTGGAATCGCAGTTGGATTTTACAACTCAAACAACCCTAAACAACCAACTATTTGGCTACTGAAAAACTCAGCGCTTGCCTCAGAAACACTTCCAAAGGACCCACACAGCGCGCTACAACACCCTGCAAGCTCGCAACTCACACAAACATCACACTCGCTCTACGTCTGTTGCATTGATTGCTCCACCGACACATTTTTTTTTTATTTTCTACGAAGCCAGCTCGCTTTTGAATCAGAATCAAGATTCAGCAAGTTCCAAAAGACAATCAATCACCAGTGCTCTATCCACTCTACAGTCAAGTACTAGCTGACTCAACTACACATTAGACACTTTATTACACACACCCTCAAATCAAAAAAAAAAAAGAACATTGAGATCTTCATCTCTGCTGCTGCTGTCACAATTTTTATCAATCTTTTTTTTTCCTTCTATAAATAATGCATTCATCTAAAAGACACAACAAACAGGAAGTTCAGTATGAACAGTACTCCCACCAACCTCCTCAAATAACAGTCCCTCAATCACCATTTGACATGGCCTATGGTTCCTCTTTACTACCCAGACAGCTATTAGTTGGCTCACCTTTTGTTCAAGTCCAAACTCCAATTCCTGCAGGATCGCCAATTTACCAGCAACAATTTACTTTCCCTTCTGTACATCATAACGCTTCCTATCCAAGACACCAGTCTGCCACTGGTTATTACTACAACAACCACCACCACCAGCCTTTGGCATACCAACAGCTCCATCCATATGCTGCAAGTCCTAACGTTTATCAAACATCTTCTTTCCAACAACCTCAAAATAATCATTTCACCATTCCTGATTATAAGAGGAAATCAACAACTGCCATCAACTCATCTACAACTCCTTCAAAATCTTCTAAGTTTAAAGCTGAATCTTCAAGATCTTCAATATCAAGTGAATCCAGTTTAGAATTAATTTTAAATGATGAAGGTTTAAATCCAGCAGATTTTTTCACAAACACTCCACGTCCAATGTCATCATCAAACTCTTCATTTTATAATCTACCTCAACAATCTACTCAACAAGTTCAAATCTCTAAAAATCCAACAAGATCAATGTTACTGTTACAAATCTCTAAAGATCTCACATTAAGTGAATTTTTAGATAATATCACAGTGGGACCAATTGAAAACGTTAGATTATTAGAAAATTATCCTGATGATGAAACAAATTCAATTCAAATTTCATTTTTAAAAATTGAAACTGCATTGCATTTTTATAATACAGTTTTAACCATGTTATCAAATTTTAAAAAATCAATTAAATCACCAAATCTATCAATGAATTTCATTCACTCAAGAAAAATTCTACCATTTATCCTAAGTTCAATTAATAATGACGGTGCAACAAGAAATGTTTTCATTGATGATTTACAATTATTATCTAATTCTGAACAAATAACTGATTCCTATTTACAAAATGAATTAACTAAATTTGGACTCATTGAAAAAGTTGAAATAATTGAAAAATCTGATAAAAAATCAGCTTTTATTCATTTTACAAACATTTCTTCAGCGATCAAAGCTGTGGAACAATTATCTCTGGATCCTTTTTGGGACAATTGTAAAACTTTTTATGGAACTGATCGTTGTTTTACAGCTGGTGATAATACTCCAATACGATCAATCACTGATGAAGATACAGAAATTATCAATGAATATGAACAATTTGATTATAGTTTTGATGATAACACCATCAACAATGAATCAAGTCAAATTCAACAGTTTGATGATTTTTCTTCTATAATTTATCCTCAACAATTGATTTATCCATCAATTTCTACACCTCATGTTCAATTATTCCCACCAAATGGTTATTTCCCACAAACTCCACATCAATTAGCAGATGTAACTTCAGAATATGGCTCATTGGACAAAATCACAGCAAGTGAAGTTGCAAGAGTTTGTGGAGGTGAACAAAATGTTGGTAATAGAACAGTTTATCTTGGTGGATTAGAACCTGAAACTAAAATTCATGAAATTTGTAACTCGATTCGTGGAGGAATTTTACAAAAAATCAAATATTTACCATCGAAGGGAAGTTGTTTCATTACATTTATTGATCCTGTTGCTGCTGCAAAATTTTATGCAAGTGGTATTATTAATGGTGTTAGAATTAATGGTAAACGTGTTAGAGTTGGTTGGGGTCGTCCTTCTGGACCACTTCCTCGTCAAGTTGAATTGGCTGTTACAGTTGGTGCATCAAGAAATATTTATATCGGAATTCAAGATTATGATGAAGCTGCTGGTGATGGTGCTGGTGCTGCTAATAAGGATGATGATGATTCATTATATCACCTACCTGATGAAGAAACAATTAGAAAAGATTTTAAAGATTGGGGCGAAATTGAACAAGTTAATTTTTTCAAAGATGATCGTTGTGTTTTCATAAATTTCACAAATATTTTGAGTGCAATTAAAATTTATGAGGCAGCTAATGGTGCAATGTCAAAAGAGTTCCATAATGATTTAGGTGATAAATACTTAAATTGTAAGATTAGTTATGGTAAAGATCGTTGTGGTAATCCACCAAAGGCCAAAAGAAAAAAAAACAAAAAAAAGAAGAAATTTATGAATAATAATAATGATGATACAAATAGCAACAAGAATAAAGATGATGGAGAAGATGTTAGTGATGATGAATTAGATGATACTGTTCCATTAGAACTGTTTGCAGAAATGGGTATCACTACAAAACCAAAATCCAAATCAACCAAATCAAATACTAATAATGACAACAACGATAGAAACAAGAAAAATCATACCAATAGAAAATTGAATAAAAAACCTTCATCTTTGAACTTACAATCTAGTGCATCGTCAAGTTCAGGATCAGAAGTCATGGCACAATTTTTATCACAAACTCAACAATCTTTAATGATTGATAATTTTGCAGATTATGGTTATGGTAATATGAATTATAACTATGATTATGGTATAAATGAAAACAAGAAAATCATTGAAAGTAATGATGGTTTAAAGAAAAATAGAACAAGAGAGAAACAAATCAAAAGTTAAAAAAGTTTATATATAGTAGAGAATTTTAATGAAATTTAGTCATAGTGTTTTTTCTTCTGTAATCAATATTTAACTGTAGACTAGTTTTTTTGTATAACGTAGTTGTTGCTCATTGGAGTGAATCTTGTGTGAATTGTCAATCAATAAATCTAGATTTTTGAAAAAAAAAAAAAATTAAAAATCAATTAAAAAAATTGACACTTTTTTTTTTATTCCACAGGAATTTTTTTTTTATCTAGGATCTTTTGATAGTTATAGAATTATTTGATTTGATACTAATTCACTGCTCTGCAGTCAATACCCACTCACTTATCGTTACACTACTTTTATAGCCTCATTTGAAAAAGACCAAATTCACACAACCACAATGATGAAGATAGACAGCCGACCAAAAATCTTTAAATCTTCAATTGATGAAATCTGTGTTATTTTAATAATAATGATGGCACAATTATTAAATCAAAGTGGTACCACACAAACATTACCAATGATGAACTTGTTAGAGAAATCTTTTAATAATATCACAGAGACAAACAAGAGTTGGTTTCAAGCTTCATTTCCCTTGACTTCAGGTACTTTAATTTTAATCTCTGGTAGATTTGGTGACTTATTTGGATTGAAAAAAGTGATGATTTTTGGACTCGTGTGGTCCATAATATGGAGTTGTATCACCGGGTTGTCGTCATATTCACATTCAGTGGAATTTTTCACGATTTGTAGAGCGTTTCAAGGAATCGGATTAGCATTTATTTTACCTCTTGCTATTGGTATAGCTGGAAACATTTACCCCAACGGTCAAAGGAAAGCATTGGTGTTTTGTCTTGTTGCGTCAATGGCACCAACGGGGGCCACGTTGGGTTGTGTATTTGGTGGATTAACGGCACAATATGGACATTGGCAATGGGCGTTTTATTCGATGAGTATAGTGATGTTTTTAATGTTGATTGTTACAATTCGGGTGATTCCAGATATTGAAGTTCATGATAAAGAAGCTAAGATGGACTGGATAGGTGCCATTTTAGGTGTTATTGGTTTGATTTTATTTAATTTTGCATGGAATCAAGCACCAAGTGTTGGTTGGGGTACTGCATATATTATTGTTTTATTGATTTTAGGGGTTATTGCACTGATTGCGTTTTTCTATTATGAGAGTCATATAGCTGAGCATCCATTATTACCAAAATCAGTGATGAACAAACATATCTTATTAATCATGACATGTATTTCATTAGGTTGGTCCAGTTTTTCCATTTGGACATATTATTATTGGTGTTTTGTATTGAATTTGAAACAGGCAACACCGTTATGGGGAGCAGCTTCATATGGTACTTTATTGATATTTGGAATAATTGCAGCACTATTGGTTTCAGTGTTAATTGTTAGAATTAAAGCATCTTTCATTTTAAGTGCTGCGATGTGTGCATTTTTAGTTGGTATTGCGATGTTGAGTAGAACACCACCTCATCAAAGTTATTGGAAGATGATATTCCCACAAATGTTGGTTTTAAGTTTTGGAATGGATATGTCTTTCCCAGCAGCGTCTTTGGTTTTAAGTGACACATTACCTAGAAAACATCAAGGAATGGCCAGTTCATTAGTTTCTACTATGATCAATTACTCGATGTCTATTTCATTAGGTGTTGCTGGGACAGCTGAAGTTCATCTACGTGACCAAGGAAGTTCATTGTTGGAGAGTTATCGAGCTGCTATGTATATTGGAGTAGGATTTGCTGGACTGTCAGTGTTGGTGTCGATATTACTAGTTGTAGTGTCTCATTATTCTACACATGTGATGGAGGAGAGTGCTAGTGAAGTAGAGGAGGAGCTAGAGAAGGAGGTTATAGAGAGCAAAGATCTTATATAAGGTTGATAGATATTCAATTGATTAATAGTTTAATGGTTTAATAGTTTAAGGTTCAATAACAATCTGCATAATTACCGATTTCACGCAATCTAACTATAAGTTGTGAGGTCTTTTCAGGCGAAAAACCAATAGACTGCTCAACATTCGCGTCTTGTCCGTTCAACACAGTAATTCAAAGCTCATAAATTCATAAATTAGCCAAAAAACACGCTAATTTCACAGATTTCTCACTCTCGTCAAGGCCAAAAGCACAAAACTCGCATCGTCCAACAGCCCGTTTTGCCCTTTTGGGAAACTCAATTTTCGCCCATTGCAGATTCCAACTTTTCATAAAGAAAACAACAAAAAAAACAACAAAAAACAAAATCTTCCAAACAGATTTAAGAATAAACTGACGACCGCTTCTTTTCTCTCCTGAACAGCTTTCTTTCCTGCCAACAGAACAGCAGCGCCACGCCCCAGAGCATTGCTACTCAGTCAAACAACACTCAGCTGCTCGTTACATCCCAGCCAATCCCAAGAACACGGCTCAATTCCCTCCACTGCAGCTTTGTTTACATTCAGATCTCACTTCTCACCGAGCTCCTTATAATACAACACAGTCTCCCATATCCAGGCGCTTGACTCACATAGCTCTGCTAGCATCACTCACACTAACAGGTCTCTCTCTTGAAAGCTTGGGCTCACTACAGGTCTAAGGTACCCATTGCAAACTCTTTTGTTTACTTTTCTATACATACAACATTCACACACACAATGATCCCGCTACCGTTGCAATTGACCCTTTTACTGCTGCTCAATGCCCTCACGTCATACGCTATTCTGCCGATAGTACCTGAATTCATCACACAGGGACAGAAAGTCTCACAGATCCAACAACCTCCTTCAGAGTTCCAAGCGAAGCTTTCCTCTATGAAGAAAGACCAAACTGTTTTAAGTTTCTCCAACTCTTCTTCTTCTTCTTCTTCACAAAACACAGTTCTGAACTTGGTACCAGGTATGACAACCTTACAAACAGATGTGAACAACGAATGTTATTTCATCGACGCCGTTATTGGTCAAAACGAGTACCCATTAATCGTTGATACTGGATCTGCATATTTATGGGTTTATGGAGAGAATTGTACCGAAGCTGCTTGTCAAAATCGTGCTTTATATACACCATCCTCACAACAACCATATCCAACCTCCACTTTTGCATTGGCTTATGTCACTGGTATGGCAAAAGGTGAAGTTTATGAAGATAACATCATTATTAATAAATTAGCTACAACTGAAAATTTTAAATTTGGTTTAGCAGAAATTGTACCTGATTTTTTTGTTAAATATCCTGTTTCTGGTATATTAGGATTACCTTCAAACAATTCAAATTCAATTCAAAGTATCATTTCAGTTTTATATGATTCAAATGCAATTTCCACTGAAAAATTTTCTTTGAGTTTAGGTAATTTTACTAAGAATTATAATGATTATCCAAATTCTGGGATCTTCACTATCGGTGAACCAATTGAGGAATTATATACTGGTGATATCACATATACCAATGTCTTGCTCAATCCAAATAATTATTGGTTAATCCAATTAGATTCTGTTAGTATAAATGGTTTCAAAATCAATTTCACAACATCAATTGATTTAGACAATAACAACAATAACAACAAAATGGAATACATTAAAAGAACCGCAATAATTGATAGTGGTACTACATTGTTAGCATTACCAAAACAAGATGCAATTGACCTCCATTCATATTTTGACGGTTCAATCACAGATGGAACAAATTTCGCTATTTTTTGTAATTCTTCGTTAATCATTGAATTAGAAATTAATGGTGAAAATTGGTATTTGCAATCATCAGATTATTTAGGTAGTCCATACTCTGAAAATTCAGGCTATTATGGTTATTGTGTTTCAAATATTCAAGGTGTAACAACAAATGCAGATGATTCATGGATTTTAGGTGCAGTTTTCCTAAAGACAATTTATGCAATTTTTGACTCCAAAAATCAAAAATTTGGAATCGCTCAAAAAAATGATAACCTAATTTTAACTTCAACATCAACTTCAATTAGTTCTGCAACAAGTACGATTCATACTTTAGAAACAAGTTTCATTCATTCAAATGTTACCATTGCATCAAATTCATTGACTAGTGTTTCTCATTCTACTTCTTTCACTAAGTCAACTAGTGCAAATTTAGGAACTTCTAGTTATTCAATCTCGGGTTTAATTTTGGGTTTATTGTTATTATTATAGAATTTTTTGATACCCGTTGTTTTCATTTTTTTTTTTTCTACAAATCAGCTGATTATTATTATTATACAATACATTTTCGTTTCACAAGGCTTTTCATTTTTTTTTATATATCGTTTTGTTAGCCTTATACAGTTTATTATTTATGTTTCTTTTCATTATTATGGTTATGTTTTTCAGTTTATATATTCCACCACCAAGAAAAAAGTATTAAAAAAAAAAGATTTAATAGAAGAAAAATCAAACAAAAAATTACAATTTTCATTATTACTATTAAACACACAAATTAAAATTGATTTTTACATGTTCATGGTTTTTATATTTTTTTAATATTTTTGTCTTTTGGTTTCATTATACAGTTTATTTTTTATGTTTATAAATATATTTATAATATAATTGTATTTCAGTAACTTAATTCTTCTTCTTTCTATGTCTTATTCTTGGAGCAACTTTTGTTTTCTTCAAACTTTTTTCCTTTTGTCTTCTTTTACGACGTTCTTTTCTTGCAATTTCTTGTAAATCATCTTCACTTGGTTCATAGATATGCCATATAGTATAATGAGGTAATCCACCAACTGTGAATCCCATTTGTCTTGCTAATTTACCAAATGCTTCAGTTTCTGCATGATTTAAAAATGTGAAAGCTGGGAAATGAACACCTTGTCTGAAAACTTTGGCTTTAGCTAAGATCGAGACACCACCAACACCATCTAATTCAACTAACTCACTTGGATCTCCATTAGAATTTCTAATATATCCAAGATGAACTCTCCATGTAGGATATTCTGCATATCCCTCCACAATAACGTCATCTTCATGTAAATTTTTAGCTAATTCTAAAGCTTGTTCTGATTCCATCCATGAATTCAAATCATACGCTTGTTCATTACCTAAAAATTCTGGTAAAGGTCTCCAAACATTTGGAACAATAATATCAATATCAAATTTCATTAAATCTTCAATAATTGAACCTGGACTTAATTCAATATCAACATCTCTCCAATAAACCCATGAATGATAAGGTTTTAACGCATTAGCTGTCAACCAATTTCTTGCTCTACCCATTAATTTTCTTCTAATACCTTGAACTTTAACATCATGCCTATCACTAAAACCTTGTCCAATAACTTGTCCAAAATCTTTCTTGAAAATTTGAACACTGGCAAAAGGATCATCATAACCTTTATGAAAAGGCGGACTAAATGCATTTTCAACCAAATCTATATAATCAGGATCCATATAATCCATATATAAATCCGCAGTACCTGCATTATTATTCTGTAAATACTCTTCTTCCTCTTTGGCCAACACTTTTGATAAATTCCCATGTTGTAAAGCTCTTGAATATTCAAATGTGACATCTAAAGTTTCATCACCATCTGAACAATCACTTATTAAAAATGCAATATCTATAAGATGATGTGGATATGTTAAATTCATCACATGTTTGAACATTAAAGGTAATACAGGTTCAGCATTTCTCAAAGGAATACAAAGTAAAACTCTTTCCTCATTAGTAGCACCAAATTTGGAACCTTCAAAATCATTTAAATCATAAAAATCAACGGTGCTATGAAACAATTGATCAATTTCTTTTTGTAATAATTTATCTTCTTTAACGTTGAAACTTTCACCTTTATTATTAATTATATATTGTTCCACACCATCATCAAATTTCTGAAATTTTGAATCTAGATTTTTGACTTGTAATGAACTTGATTCTTCATCAGTGTAACTAATAAAATCTGTTGATGAACTTCTTAAAAGATTTAAGACAATTATCACCGTTATCACATAACAAGTATATTTGATCTGTTGTTTATATTTGTGGAAAAAAGACGTGTTTTCTTTTGGTTTAAAATCAATTGACCTGGATTAAAAAAAAAAAAAGCGTTGTTAATAATAATATTAAGATCGAGCCTTGCGCCAAAGCATTCATACAGTGGGAGATCAGACTTCTTGGACTGTCCATAATTGAGTCGTCTGAACATCTTGCTGACAATTTGATGAGGTTTCAAATCAAAAAACATTAAGAAACTACCAATTTTTTTGTGTTTTAATTTTGGAATCGACACGAAAAAAAAAAAAAAAAAAATTATTGAACAAAAAAAGATAAAAAAAACTACGCGATTTGGCAAGTTTGGCAGGAAAGTTTAATCAAAAATTACTGTTTTAAGCTAGTTTGGCAAAACTAGTTACTACATTTGGCATTTGTGGCGTAAAATTTCATTTATTGTTCAATCAAACCGCGTTTTAAAGGTTGAAACCAGTGTTTCTTCAAGCTGTTCCACACATCAGTTGCTAGCCATTGTGCTCTGGATTCACTGGTGGCCTTGGCTTCAATGTAGATTTTCAGTTTGGGCTCGGTACCTGAGCCTCTCATTGTAAGACGAATATGTTCTTCACCAGCAGCTCCTGTTGCAAGTTCCATTGTGATCATTTGAGATGATGGATCAGTTGGTAAATTTGGGATGTTTCCCTGTGTGTCTGATTGAAATCCAGTGGTTAGATCTCTCCAATAAGTAATTTTATAGAACTCATTTTCTGAAGAATTCATCAATTTTGATGGGTATGGTGATTCAAGCTCTCTAATTTCATCGAATATCACTTTTGTCAATGAAAGCTCTGGAACAATGTAGTATGAATTATATTCTTTGAAAAACCCAAACTGCTTGAATCCATTTTCTAATACTTGAATTGCATCAACATTTTGATCTTTCCAACTTTGTGCCATTTGCAAGAAAACTGTCGCGGCTGCAATCCCGTCTTTATCGTGTATACCTTCAAACATGTATCCGATAGCTTCTTCAAATCCAAATGGTACTTTATAACCTTCTTTCTCTAGATCTATGGCTTTATTCCCAATCCATTTGAATCCTGTTAATGTGTCTATATAATAAAAACCTAATTTAGAAGCCATAGATTTGATCATTTGTGATGAGACAGTAGAATTGACCAAGTAAATTTTATCCAATTGATCTTGATCTTGATTTTTGATAATATAATCCGCAAATAAAAATCCCATTTCATTTCCCGTTAATTGTCTCCAGTTACCATCACTAGTCTTCACAGCAGCGGAAAATCTATCTGCATCTGGATCATTGGCAATAACTAAGTCTATTTCAAGTTCATTAGCTTTACTGATGGCAACATCCAATGCCCCTTTTTCTTCAGGGTTTGGGAATTTAACTGTTGGGAAGTCAGGATCTGGGAATTTTTGTTCTGCTACTGAAATTAGTTCAGTACCGTTTGATATTAATGCAAAGGCTTTTTGAAAAAGTTGTAACCCAACTCCATGCATTGGTGTATAAATAAACTTCAAATCAGTTAATTTCTGTTTAACCAAATTTTCTTCAACATGTTTCAAATAATTTTCAATTATCTCTTTCTTCTTAAACAACAACTTCCCTTCTTCCTGCCCCTTTTTGAAAACTTGATCAATTTCATGCACCCCTTCAATCGGTTTTAAATTTTGTAAAATATCATCAGCAATTCCTTTATCATGAGGTGGGATAATTTGACACCCATTACCCCAATAGACTTTATACCCATTATCTTTACTTGGATTATGACTTGCAGTGATCATTACACCACCATTGGCACGCAAATGATCCACTGCAAATGGGACTAAAGGTGTTGGTACCAAACTTTGAAACTCACCAGTTTCATCTTTATCAGCTAGAAAATAAACAGTGAATCCCTTGAGTAGGAAAACACTGGCTGTTATACGTGCAAACTGGAGCGAGTTATTTCTATGATCATGGCCAATGACGATTGAACAACCCTCTTTACTATCACTATTATTATGGATTCTGCCAATATAACTAGCTAATCCTTGAGATGCTTGTAAGATAGTCACATCGTTCAATCTACTGAACCCAGCAGCCATCTCAGCTCTTAAGCCAGCTGTTCCAAATGCGACTCGATGGCAAAGCAGTTGGCCTATCTTAGTGTAATCTTTCGAGTTGTATAGTTGTGTGATTTCATTTCTTGTTGTTGGATTCTAAAGAAAAAAAAACATGTTATTTTACAGACAAAGTCTCCTTCCAAATAATTATTTTTCTCCATACCTTATCCACTGCTAGCCACTCTTCAACGAGCTTTTCAATTGTTTCTTTCGACATTCTTGACTCGAAATCGATTGGAAAGATTGGAATAAATCTACAAATTTTCAATTGTTTTTTTATAATACATTCGAAAATCAAACTATGTAAAAATCATCATGAAAATAAATTTATAATACATAAATCATTCATCATCATCGTCCAATCCCAGCAGAAGTTCTGCTGCAAGTTCATCGTCTTCCTCATCTTCTTCGTTTTCATTTTCTTCAATTTTTCTCTTTTTGGGCGTTTCTTCTTCCTCTTCTTCTTCGTTGTATGTTCTTTTATTACTCTCCTCCTCCTCTTCATCCTCGTCATCATCATCTGAGAAATCTTCATCTCCTATATCCAACCAATGCATATCACCTCGTAGCAATGTGTTTTCTTGAGCTTCTTCATCAACAACTTCATCAGTTGATAACTCTGCATTTGCCAATTTCGTCAATTTGTTTTTATAATCATCAACTTCTTTTGTGGAAACCAATCTAATTTCTTCTTTCATTTCATATTTACCTTCATCCAGTTTCTCCCAATTACTTAAACTATTGAATACCCAATTTGGATGAACAATTTTAACATCTGGGATCAAAGTTTTAGCTAATCTTGCTTTATAAGTTGATGGAGTTTTAGTGATGATATGTGTTGTTTCTAACGTGACATCTTGAGTTATTTCTGCTCCAAATGTTCGACACCATATCACTATACTTTCTCTGTTCAAATTGATTCCAATTGGGAACAGACCAGAAAACACGAATGAACAACCACTGAAGACTTTTAATTTTAATTCTGGTAATATGGTTTGGATATGTGGTAATGAATCCTTATTGGTTTCAACTTGTTTATAGAAAGTTTCATGGATAGTTAAAAGATTTTTCTTCAAACTCACAAGTTCATCGTCATCATTAAATAATAAACGTTCTTGCTTTGGAGAATCTTGTCTTTCATTATCGGTAGAATCCTCATTTGCTAATTGTTCTTGCATTTTAGCTAAAGGTCTTTCCAATTTCTGTTGTTCCAATGAAGCTTCTCTTTCCGTAGATCTTAAAATTTCCAATTGACTAGAGTCATTTGTAATATTTGATTCATTTTTCAATTCTTCAATTTTATTTTCAACTTCTTCATTTATAAGTTTTTCATTTTTGGATAAATAATCTTGTTCAATTTTAGCAATGACTTCATCTTTAGTTGGTCCCAACAACAGTTTCTGTTTTGGTAAGAAATTAGAATTAATATCACCAATCCCAACGAAAAAATCAAATGGTACAATTTTAACTAAATGATTTGACCAATCCCAAACATCACCTCTATCATCAATAATAACAACCATTGATGTGTCCACAGGGAACAATCTCTCCAGTGATTTCCTTGTCATTGATCCACTTTCATCTCTTGACAATATTCTATCTGCGAAAAATTTACCATTTGGATCAATGATTTTAGCGATTTCTTCAGCATAAGCTCTTGTCCCCATTGTATAAATATGTAATTCATAATGTTCACTAATTGTGGATAAAAATTCAGGTAAACCTGGTCTTGGCTTAACGTAGTACCATCTTTTCATTGGAGGAGGTCTTGGACCCGACCAATTCAATGGCAGCATAATTTCTTCTTCCAATGAAAATAATTTCACATCAGATAATGCATCATAGTTTGGATTTTGCGGATCTTTCATCCATTCACCAATAGTTGGATCCACAGTGGCATGAATCACCGTTTGATCTAAATCAACAACAAGAATCAATTTCTTTTCTTTTAATAAATTTTGTGTCATTTTAGCTTCAACTTGTTCAGCTTCAAATTTGGAAATTTTCAAATTGTTTGTTCCATGACCCATTGAGATGGATGCTCTATTTTCAATTTCAAAATTCGAATAATCTTTCTCCTCATCGACTGATTTCCCACACATTGCACATAATCCACCATATTGAATATCATGAGTACAAGCTTCTTGAATTTTAATTATTATTGTATCCTGGGAAATGATTTCATCACCAATCGCGACACAAATATCTTTAATTTCTCCTTCCACTGGTGCTTCAAATGTTCCAATCAAATCAACTCTTTTCTTCTTTGTAGTTTTCTCATTAAAACCATTCCCATTTTCATTTTTCTCTACAACATCTTGAAATTCCCAATATGAATATTTGATAATTTGTTGATGTTTCTGCAATAATTGTCCCTGTTGCACCAAGATAGATGAGATTTTAATTGGGAACGGTGTCGATTTGGGTAGTTTTATCTCTGTCAATTGTGTCATCTCGTGAAGTCTTCCAATTTACACTTCAATTGTAAACAACCATGAAATTTTCCGTTTTGTTTTTGTTTTGGTTTTGAAAGCAATTTTTTTTTCCCAGTTTCTTTTGGAGTTAACTATGAGGTGTTCGGATGAAACGGGTTGTTACAATTTGAACACATAACAAACTACATTAAATTGGTTGGTTTATTGAGCTAACTGAGAGTGCTGAAGAGTTGTAGAGTTATACAGGAACATTCTCCATATCAACATCTTCAAAATCAGAGTTTTCTGGAACGTTTTCTGATGTTTTTGGAACTTCTTCAACTGGGACAGTAGCAGGTTCTTGTGCGTGAGCAATTGGTACAACAGAGGTATCTTCGATATTAACAATACTCAATTCACCATTGTTAGTATCATCGGCAAGCTTCTCAAAATCATCTTGAAACGTATCAAAATTATCAAAATTGTCAAAATCAATTTGATTATTACCATTGTTTTCATCATCATTATTACTATCGTTAACAGCAGGTGTATCAAATGCATCAAAATTATCAAATGCAGCCATTTCAGCTTCTTTCTGTCTTTGTAATTCTTCTTGTTTTGCACGCTCTTTAGCTAATAATTCTTTCTTTTCAGATTCTCTTTTGAGCTGATTGATTTGTGAAGATTTAATTGATTTCAATGTTTTCTTGAATTGATTTTCTAAATAAGCATCTGGAGAAGCTTCCAATGACTTTCTTGGTGTCACTGATATTTCATCTTTTGAATCTATTGATTGAGTAGAATATGAAGATAATTCTTCCACAATTTCCAAATAATTTAAATCTAGCTTACTCTTTTTATCTTCAATCTTCTTGAGCAACCTTTCTTTCAAGGCAATTCTATCCTTAACATATTTCAAAATATCAAATTTTTTATCATTAACAACAACAACCTCATCTTTTTTCTCTTCTTTCACCACCACCTCTTTCATCTCATTATCATCATTTTCTTTCTTCACATCCACACTCATTTTTTCATCTAAAGGAACATCACTAACAATTTCTTCATCAATCATATCTTCATCATCCTCGTCATCATCATCAATCTCAACTTTCGCACTGATTAGTCTTTCCAACGCGATTTCTCCAAATTTACGTTCCTCCACAATTTTTTCTCTGACCAATTTCTCCGAAGTGATTCTATTAATGAAATTTGGTGTATGCTTATATGTGTGTTCTGGTGGGAACTGCGGTAGCCATGAAGGAATAGCCCCGTCTCTTCTTGGGTGGTGTGGTAATAATTTTAATAAATCATCGTCTTGATGGAATTGTAACGATGTGTCTAGTTCTTCTGGTTGTTGTTGTTGTTCAAGTAAGTTGGGCATTGTTGTTGCCACTTTATTGTGTCTAGTGAATTCATCTTCTAGTTGTGATGGTGTGATGTGGTAACTTTTGAATAATAATTTTATATCAATGGGACTTGTCACTAATCGTCTTTGTAACTTGGAGATTTGTGATAACGTTGATAGTAGTTCGTCCATGTATTCTTTCGTAAGTTCTAGCATCTCGTCCAACGCTAGTTTAGTGAATGGGATTCCCATTTGATTGAGTTCCATTGCGATTGATTTTTGTAGTAAAACATCCTGTGTTTTCAACTGTTCTTCGTACTTCACTGTTTCAAATTTGATAGTGTTGATATCTGGCAATGACTCTTCTTCTAGTTTCGTCTCTTTCATCTTCCAAACACTCCCTTTGAACCTTCCTTTCAATCAAACTTGTTCAAGTTGGTGAAAAATTGATTAATTTTTTTTTTTATTATTTCTTCTACAAGCTTTCAAACAAATTAAGTTTACTATTATTGAAACTCGGACTACACACAAACTAGCTCTAGTTACGACTCTCTACAAGCCAGAAAGAAGATTCTCCACTGCTCCTTGGACACTTCCACCGCTTCTTCTCAACGCACGGACATTGCTCTCAAAATCACTGAATCCCATATCGTTCAACTGTCTGAGTTGGGACTCGTATCTTTCTTCAGGAGGTCTGTTATCTTCTGGTTGAGCTGGTTGTTGAGCTCCTCCCATTAATGATTGTAAGAATGCTGGGTCCATACCACCAAACCCACCGGCTCCATTGGCACCTGCTGCTTGTCCAAGTAATGACGCAAATGGATTGGCTCCATTAGCACCACCAGCACCTAATAATGACGCGAAAGGATTTGCTGCTGGTGTAGTAGTAGTGTTATTGGTATTGGTATTAGTATTGTTTGTAGTAGTTGCATCAGTGGTAGCGTTGTTGTCAACACCACTGTCAAGAGTAGGATTAGCACCTGGCAATGGGAATGAATTAGCAGGATTGGCACCACCAGCACCACCAGCACCACCAAACATTCTTTGCATTTCTCTAGCTTGTCTCAACATTTGAGGATTTGTTAACATCTCTCTAAACTGATCACTTTGTAGCATCTGTCTAGCCATTGGACCCATGTTTCTTAACTGAGGTGATTGTTGAATCATATAATCCAACATTTGTGGGTTGCGTAACATTTCATTCATACTTTGTTGGAACATTGGATTTGACATCATGTTTTCCAATTGATCGTCGTCTGGCATGGCACCCATGCCTCCATCTGGACCAAACATACTGGCATCTGGCATTGGGATTCCATACCCTGCGTAACGTGCACCTGTTAGATCAGCTAATGGATTGTATGAGCCTGCACCGGTGGCAAAACTAGAAGGAGCTGCTGGTGTTGGAGCAGAGCCTGAATTAGCTCCTGCTGATGTACTGGTAGAAGATGATGATCCTGCACCTGCTGCAGATGTGGATGAAGAAGCACCTTTAACCAAATGAACAATGTGTCCTGATTTGATTTTATATGATTCTAGTGTTTCAGGGTCTTTCAAAACACGACCAGAATAGATCAAACGCTGGTTGTTTGCTGGGATCTCTGACTCTTTGGCAATCAGCTCTTTTAGTTCTGCAACAGTGGTTGTTGGATCGACAGTGAAGTCGTACTTCTTTCCTGCTGAGCTTCTAATGGCAAATTTGTTAATAATTCCTTGAACTTCTCATCAAATTATTCGTGTGGAAACCACTCAAAAAAGCTGGAAATTTCGCTCCAAAAAACACACTTGTGGTGGAGATATGTACTCACTTTATGGAAATGGTTAGTTGCTCGTTGTCGGCCATTTTGCTATGAATTCAAACTGTTTTTTCTTCTCTCTTCTCAGCTCTGTTTGAAATCATCACTGGAAACTCGAATTTCTCTGGAAAACAACGACAAATTTCCAGCATTTTTGTTACCCTCCTGCAAGTATTTTATTTTATGTATTGTAATGGGAACATTTCAAAACTCTCATTTAAAGCACCAGCAAACCGTCTGATAAACATCCAGCAAACACTCACATCTTCTTCAGAAGCTCAGAAAACCAGAGGTGCAACTTACAGAAAAATTGCTCGTCATCCAGCAACATTATCAGACTCCTTGGTTGTTGCATTTTCCCACGAAGATAAATCTCATTGTTATTCTGATATGACCCTCTATAAGCATCCATTTGAACATCCTCAGAGACTCGTTTAATATAATCCACCACAGTGCCAACATGTTTGATTATCAATTCCCAATTTTTCAAGATCATTGTTTCTTCTTCACTATTAACTATTATAACGTATCTTCTCTCTGATCCTCTTGCCTCTAAGTCTCTAATCTTGAAACTAATACACAGCGAAAACCCTCTGAATTCATCTCCAAAATACACCGCTTCACCATCATACATCAAAGACTCCTCTGATAAGAATTTCTTAACAACACTATTCAACATTCTGAATTTGAAACTTGAATACTGAGAAGACACAAAAGCTTGTTCACCATCCACACTTTTCAACGTTGTAATGTTGTTACTCGACTGTGTGAACTGATTGGGCACAATGAACAAACATGATAAACAATAAGACTCCTTGGAGAACTCGGGAAGAATGAATTGGTCTAATGACGATAAATCGGTGATTTTTTGAGTGCAAATGATGCTTTTTGGACCGTGTTTGTCGCAGAAATGTGCCAGAGTCACCGAAGAGAACATCTCTTGAAGAATATGAGCAACAAACAGGAGGATTCAAAGAGTTGAGGGATGAAAGAATTAATTTTATTTGGTGAAGTTTTATTTTATTTGAAGAAAAAAAAAATTGTTTCTCCTGTATAAAATGTAAATAAAGACGTACAACAACAGAAGTTCGAGAGAGATGGAACTCGACACGAAGCACTGTGTTCTGCGACCAGGAAGAGTGAATATTCTATTAATTTTGGCTTCAAATCGTATAACTAACTTTTTTTTTTTGCTAAGAGAAGAATAAGGCATCTTAACGGACTTTCAATAAGAAACATATCGATACCCAATTCTACAACAGAACCTTTAGATTTACACATTTTGAACAACAGACAGTTTGTCAATATTTTTTTCTCATTACACTCAGCAGATAACAAGCCTTTTTATATCAGTGAGGTGATTCATAAGTCTATCAATTTTGATTTCCAGGAATTTAATTTATCAGATTTACAAGTATCCAAAAGACATAGGTTTATCTTGAAGATATGGTACAGTGATAGCATAGATCCAGCGAATTGGAAGTGCTTTATGAACAGCAGGGTGGATCTACGGCACTTGCTATATATAAATCAAAGTTTGGATGAAGTAGATACAGATTTGACAAATTGTTTAATATTCAGTTTATTTGATGGGGTTTATTATCTACCTTTGGAAAATAGTGGGTTTGGGTATCAAGAGTATGCTAAGTTGCTGGACAAAATGGTGTACTTGAATGATGGATTCAAAGTTCCTTCTTTCTCGTATGATTTGGTTATGAAACTCAATAACTTGCAAATTGTTTTGGAAGATTTAGTACGAAGTAAGAAACAGATATCCTCAGAGATTGAAAAATCATTAAATGATTCCCTATGCATAAATGATTTGAAGCAGAAAAGTTTGTTAGAAATGATTGCTAGACAAAAAATCAAAAACCACTCACTAATTTCAAAACTTGATGAATTGAAATCTTTCAAAACCTCAAAACTAAAAACGTTTAAACAATTATCATCACCATCACAACAAGATATTCTACAAGTGAAAGAATCCTATGCTGCATTAATCATTCAGAATGAAGAAATTACACAAGAATTACAAATCCTAAGATCAAAATTAACATCTTCATTACTATCCATCTTCCCCAAATTTCAAATAACCAATTGGTTAAACCTTGATCATGAATTTGATTTCTTACCAATTGATATCAATTTATCAGAACTATTAATAAACAACAACTATCAAAATTCAATCGATGAAATCAATGCAAGTTTTGGGTATATCGTTCACATGGTTTATTTATTATCAAGATATTTGGCTGTTCCATTAAGATACGAAGTTAAACCATTTGGAAGCACCTCGTACATCATTGATAAAATAAGCCGAATCAATCAAAGAACGATATTCCCGTTGTTCAATACCACTCATTATTATAGATTTCAATACGGTGCAATGTTACTTAATAGTAACATCAAAGATATTTTAAAAGAGTTGTGTAATTATTGATTGATCAATTCTATCCTAACCATCATTTTTTTTCATGATAAACCCCACCATTCTTAACTAACACCTGATGATCGAAAACTGTCTGTGGGTCACTTTCCAGTCGTTTATAAGTTTCAACTTTAGATTCATCAACTAGAACATTGAAAATTCTTAATCTTCTTGTCGTACCCCCGTATCCAGCGTATCCACCTTCTCCTGAACCACCTCCGTAACATAACCACATCTTACTATCATCATTCTCATCTAACAAGCAATAATCATTACAATGATCATGACCAACACTTATTATGGAAACACCTAATTTTGCTAATACGGATCTTGCATAAGTGTTATGTTTTGGAGCAGTTATAGGCTCTTTCAAAGATCCCACAACTTGTTGATTAGGAACATTTTTATATTCAGGTAAAGGAATATGGAAAAACCCAAATGATAAATGTTTAGAATGTAAATTCTGTCTAATATTATTGTTGTATTCATTTGTCAAGTACTCTAATTGTGATTCTTTGATCCAATCATACCCTGGCATTGTCTTTGGATGTGGTGAGTATTTATGTGAATCCAAAATGTATAAAGTAATCACTTCTTTATTTGATTTGGAGTCATTGATATGAAGAATATAATTTCCAACTCCATCAATTTCTAATGGACCTAATTCTGTTAATGAGTATGGTAAACTATGAACAAATTCAATTAATTCTTTTGCTGATAAAGAACCTTCATCATCATGATTCCCCAGCATCATAGCATATGGAATCTTCCTCTCGATCAAAGGAGCAACAACTTTCAAAATTGAAGTTGTAGAATCAAATGAATCTTCACCAAAGATTTGATCTCCAGTTAACACTACCAAGTCCGGTTTTTCAATATCCAACACTTGATTAACAAATTTTAAAGTCCTTGAATCTGCTTTACAATCTTCAACTTTGGGGAATTGATCTCTACAACGTCCTTCAAGTGTACTAAAATGTAAATCTGCCACTTGTAAAATCTTGAACGATTTGCCTAAATCACTGAGTTCCAACTCGGGTCTCACGACTTGTGCTTTTAAAGTTTTCTTCAACGTTAAATACGCACCAACTGGTCCATCCACCAATGATTCTTGTTTATTTAATACCCAATCATATCGAGGCTCCACTGCTTCATTCCCATAGAGAACATCAACGTTATAAAAATAATCATCCTCTGGAGCATCACGATCATAAACATCGGTCTTCAACACCAATTTCCCATCTTTGAAACCAACATGAGTAACAACATGTTCATTAATTTGTAAATCACTGATCGGTTTCTTTTCAACAAAAAGGTATTCGTTACTCCAAAACGCGGATTTACCCTTCAAGTTACGTACCAATGGCTTATTGATTTTATACCAATGACCAGCACCAGCACAACGTGAACCGGATAGTAACGAACATTTCTTAATCTCCAAATTTGTTATTATTGAATCATATTGATTGAATGAGTTGATGTGAGTTTGAGCGATGATCAGTGTGGTGTTGTCTCTCAGCAGTCTTAATCCCACCAAGAACAACAAGGAGAGTGCTGCTGTGTAGGAGATGATTCGCAAGAGACGTTTGGGTACGAACATTTTGGTGTTGGTTGGTTGTTGATAAGAGTTGAAATAATTTTTTTTGATTGTAAATAAATTTATAGAAGCTCAATATATTGTGATGTTCATTATAGTGTAAGTGGTGGTAGTAGAAAATGGTCTCAGAGTAGTTTAGTCGTAGTCTATAATCCTAAAGAAATGGATTGGGTTTTTCTACGGTAAAATTGATTGAGACTCATGATTCATAAATTCGTGGGTATTAAATACTAAATATCGTGTTCATCGATGCTTTAAAGCTAGCCAGAATCAGCATCAGCAGTAGCAGTAGAACCTACTTCTTATCATCCAATGTCGGTCTGTGTCCTCCAGTTTGCAGCAACGCTCCTGGGTTCGGAGCAATTGAACTGTTTGAAATTGCGTGTGGTTTATTCAAAGTGTGTAGGTCAAATTGCTTCGATCCGAGTTTCACACAGATGGTTTCTGGGACTTCTGGTTGTTTGTCTGTGTGTTTTGTGTCTTCTTCGTGCTTCTCAGACATCGTTTTGTTGTGGATTTGTTGTTCTCAAAGTTACTTTAAGCTAATAAAATTATCACCAGAAATTTCAATAAATAGTTTCAATATCTGAGCAAAATGAACACTTCAAAGTGAGTCAAAATCATGAGTTCTGAAGCATAGAAAAGTGAGGAAATGACTAACAGATAAGCAGTGACTTACAGGCATGGCTTTCAAGCATTGGATTTGAGCAATATTTTGCCAATTTCGAGAGTGAGTTTTGAGTACAAGTTGAGCTACAAGTTGGAAGTAGTTACTGACTATTGCCAGAGTTTGAGATTGGATTTGCAGATATTCAGTACGTGGACACTGCCATATTGAAAGATATTGGGATCAATGTCGTAGGGGACAGATTGAAACTAGCGTTTGAGATCAAGAAGTTGGAAGATCATAATTATAAAAGCATGATGAAAGTGGAAGAGTTAATGGGGATGCTCAACGACTTGAAGATACAGTCACCAGCGTACTCGTCTAGTCCTGTTACACCTGGGATGTCTAGCTTGCAATTGAATGACGATGTCAATAATAACTCACATACTTTGAAACTAGAGAAATCGCTGGTTACTTTCATTTTACAGAATGGTGATACTGTGAGGATTAACGTGGGAGGTTGTTTCAATGCCACTTCAGTGAAGAAGAATGTGCTGAAACACCTGTCTGTGCAAGACAAGAAACCAAGTAACTACAACGTCTACATTACAGATGCTTCTGGTAATTTACACTTATTATTTGATGTTGAGTTAGTGACCATTTGTCATTCCAATGATAGAGTAGAAAAGAACAGACTGTTGTTATGTCAAGTTGAAGAGACACCTTCAGAAGTGGCAATCAATGTTTCAAGAAAAATCATCAACGCATTTGAAGCTACCCAAAATGTCGTTAACAACAATTCATCAAAACCAGCTTCAAGAGTACCTACAAATCATCACAACAATAAAACACAGTTCAGAAGTATTTTTGGACAAAGACCTTCAAGCCAACTGATCTCAACAAACATCCAACAATATTTCCCAGATGCCAATCAGAAAAAGCTACAAGAAACAATAAGAAACTCAGTAAGATACTCAATTAGAATGCCAACATTCGGCAATTCCAAGAGAAAAGACACAGTGGGTGATGTGCTTGTTGATAATGAAAACCAAATCGATCATGCTTTGTTATATAACAACGAAGCTGATTCTTTGAATTTGAAATCAAATATGGCTCGTGATCGGAAAAGATTCTCCATTGCAAGTTCAATTAATTCAGATCGAACCTCCAAGATTGAACTATTCAGCATCGACTCTGACTCTGATGAAGATCTTGATGTTGGATTAACCAAACCTACAAACAACGTTAATTTATCAACAGGACCAACAAATTGGTTGAAAGGTGCCAGAATTGGATCAGGAAGTTTTGGTACGGTTTATTTGGGGATGAATGCTATAACTGGTGCCATAATGGCTGTTAAGCAGGTGGAAATTAGTCCAATCATTGATGATGAGAATGGGACGTTGAAATTGAATCAAGATGAGAATAATCAGAATCAGAATCAAAATCAGAATCAGCAGAATAATGATAATCTAAAAGTTCAAAGGAAATTAGTTGAGGCATTACAACATGAAATGATGTTATTGAAAGAACTGCATCACCATAACATTGTGACGTACCTAGGCTCAAGCAGTGATGAAAATTATTTGAACATTTTCTTAGAATACGTTCCTGGTGGTTCATTAAGCACAATGTTAACCAATTATGGCCCTTTTGAAGAACCTTTGATAAGAAATTTTACAAGACAGATTTTGATTGGACTAAACTATTTACATAGTAAAAACATCATTCATAGAGACATCAAAGGTGCTAATATCTTAATTGATGTTAATGGTGATGTCAAAATATCAGATTTTGGTATTTCTAAAAAACTCACGGGTTCTAATAGTGACAAAAGAGCATCATTACAAGGATCAGTGTATTGGATGGCTCCAGAGATTGTCAAACAGATTGCCACTACGGATAAAGCAGATATTTGGTCAGTCGGGTGTTTAATCATTGAGATGTTTACTGGTAAGCATCCATTTCCTAATTTCAGTCAAATGCAGGCTATTTTCAAGATTGGAACACATACAATCCCGGATATCCCTAAATGGTGTACTGCTGAGGCCAGAGATTTTTTAGAGAAGACTTTCATTTTAGATTATCAACAAAGACCAAGTGCTGCTGAATTGTTGAACCATGATTTTTTGAAACCTTTGCTAAATTGACGAATTTTTGCTGATTTTTTTCTTGGAAAAAAAGGTGGAATACAACAATCAGCATTTTAGAATAGATAACTACAAATTAAACTGTTTCAAAAGCTCAAAACACTTGCTAAACTCATGTTTTTTCTTCTTGTAAAAAAAAAAAATGCTCCAATTCTCTCTACAAAAGAAAAAAAAAAATCCAAAAAATTTCAGAAATTTTCAAAAAAATTTTATTAAAATTGTAAACAAAACAACTTTTTTTTTCCAAAACAAACCAGCAAATTCCGTTTGAAAACTACGAGAATTGAAGTTCGAATGAGTGCTGCTGTGAAAAAACGTGATGCCGAAATAGCATCAGTGCAAACAGCACCTGAAACGGATCCAAAACGACTAAAATTAACCGAGAAAACGGCTAAAAGACCAAGATCGCCTTCTCAAAACAACAATGCAAGAATCGTCACTAGACCTCCAATAATACCGCTACAGCCGTTACAGCGACTAGATTTGATAAAGAGAAAACAGAGGTGGAGACAGTCACATTTCTATAGCTCTTTGAGCAACCAAAGAAGACATCATTATGATACGTCGATTAATTTTAATGATACTATGTTGACTAACCAGAATGATTCGACATTGGATCCAACAGAGAATAGTATAGCTGGTGTGAACACAATGATGAGTATTGTGCAGAAACCTAATTTGATGGGTGGATACGTTGAGGCTGCTACTCAAACTGATACCGTTCCTTCATTGGTCTCAAAACCTTTCAAAATTAGAAAAATTGTTGATGAAAAATTGGCCATAGAAGATAAAAAGAAGCCCGATGAAAAACCAGCTACTGGTGCTGGCGTGTTTTCAGGTGCTGTGTTATATGAAGATGATGAAATTAAATCTGAAAAAGAAAAAACTGTCGTTAAATTCCCTGAATCAAAGAGAGTTTCTTCTGAGTCAATTCCTTTATCTTCAAACACTTTGAACAGTTTGTTATCCTCCAAACAAAAGAATGTCGAGCCAGCTGCTGTAGCAGAAACTTCTGCACCACCTTCAGCTGTTGTGGAGGAGAAAAAAATTGAGCCAGCTGAAGAACCAAAACCTGTTGAACCATCTGTTGGTCCAAGTGCTGGCTTCAATTTCTTAAGTAAGACTACTCCAACCCCAGAACCTACACTTGCACCAATTGAAGCAATGAAACCGGTTGAGCCAGTTAAACCATCTACTTCATTATTCAGTTCCAAAGAATCCTCAATTGAACCTGCCAAACCAACTTTCAGTTTTGGAAGTTCATCATCAACAACTGAATCAAAGCTTGTTTCAGTTGAATCAAAACCTACATTCAATTTTGGATCATCTACAAATATCCAATCCAAAGAAGAGCCTGCACCTAAACCAACTTTCAGTTTTGGTGCTAAATCTGATACTTCTAAAGAAACTGCAAAACCAGCATTCAGTTTTGGTAGTTCAAACACTAATGGATCTGCCACTTCAGAAACTAAAACTCAACCTTCATTCAATTTTGGTAGTAAAGCTCCAGAAGTTGATCAACAAGAAGAAAAACCAAAACCAACATTTTCATTTGGTTCAAATGCTTCAGATTCAAAATCTGCTACTGAGACGGCAAAACCAACTTTTTCCTTTGGTTCTTCCACATCTCAGTCTGCTACTACATCACAAGAACCAAAACCAGCATTTTCATTTGGCTCCAAACCTGCCATTTCAACTGAAGCTTCAAAGCCAGCATCCACTTTCAGTTCTGGAGAAACAACTAGTTCTACTCAAGAAGTAAAACCTGCTAAGAAGCCAGCACTCTCATTCAATTTTGGTGCCAAACCATCTTTCACAACTACTGCTACAAATGGAGAATCTTCATCCAAACCACCAGCTTTTTCATTTGGTTCAAAAGCTACTGAATCACAAGCACAACAACCTACAACTTCTGGATTTAGTTTTGGCTCCACTTCCACTCCATTATTTGGCTCAAAACAAGAAGATAAAACTGAACCAAAACCAGTTTCTAAATTCACTGGCCCACCGATTATTCCGGTATCTTCAGAATCTTCAGAAGCGAAATCACCAACCACTTTCAGTTATCAAGATCTTAAAAATACACCAAAACAGAATTTGTTTGGTAAAACTACCACTTCAAACCCTACAACAAATGGATTTTCATTTGGCAGTGGGTCTTCTAAATCATCAGAAAATGAAGCTCCAAAACTAACGTTTGGTTCTACAACAACTGAAAATAAAACAGATTCAAAACCAGCATTTTCATTTGGTTCTTCATCTACCACAACTGATGCAAAACCAAGTTTCAATTTTGGTGCTGTTTCAAAACCAACTTTAAATGATTCAACAACTTCAACTCCAAAACCTGCCAACGTATTTGGTTCAAATTCAACAACTGGTTTCAATTTTGGTGCCACTACCTTACCTTCAAACACAACATCATCAACAACAACAACTGCACCATCAGCATTTGGCAACACTTCATCTACACAACCAAGTACATCAGCATTTAATTTTAGTGCAGTATCTACTCCTAAATTAACAACACAATCGACAACACCATTTGGTCAAGCTGCTCCATCTCTCAATGGTACTACCACAAACTCATTTGCTCCATCAACATCATCAGCATTTAACTTTGGTGCTTCAACATTACCAACATCAACAACTTCAGCATTCGGTTCAACTGCACCAGCACCTGCACCAGCTCCAGCCAATGGATTTTCATTTGGATCTATAAATAATAACACTACCACTACTACTAATAATAATAATAATAATGGCATGATGACAAGTAATCCACCAACAAATTCATTTTCAACAACACCAAACTTTAACTTTGGTGGAACAACTGCACCAACAAATCCAATGTCTGTTTTTGGGGCTGGTGGTCAAGGAAGTACACCTGCTTTTGGTCAAGTACCTGGTACACCAAATCAAGTTCCACAACCTCGTGTTGCTGGTAGAAAATTTGCACAGATGAGATCACGTCGTCGTTAACATTAGAGAAGAAAATGATGATGATATATAGATTTTGTAGTTTCGATTTTGGATTTTGTTTTTATATTTGGGTTTGAAAAGTTGTGTATAATTTGTTCAGATAAAATGCATGTAAATTCTACAAAATTGAAATGTCCATTATCCATTGACGTAATATTACAATAATTATTCATTACAGAAATCAAGCCTATCTTGACTTTAGTGTTGTTTCAAGATTCTGTGCTCAAAATTGATCCAATGCTTCTAAGTCATGATTGATAGATGTAGAGCCAGTTGAATAACCTTGATCAGAAGTCATATGTCTTTCCATTTGTTGTACCGTTTTAATCATTGATGCCTCACCATGACTTATTCCATACATCGCTCTAATTGGTAATTTCTTAGTGGTAAATTTATTAACAATTGAACTTCTTTGAATCATTCCTAATCTTGAATATGGGAATTCCCCAACTTTAGTGAAAACAACAATATCAATGATTAAGAAATGATTAGATAAAACTTTATTAAAAATGACTGGAACTAATGATGATAAGTATTTGGTTCTTGTTGAATCAATAACTGCAACAACATATCCATCAGCTTTGAAAACACAACAACCTTTGATATCAGAATGTGTCTTTTTAATTGAAACTTCAACATCATTAGCGAAATGAGTTAAACCCATAACATCAAATGTATCAGAAATTTTACCTAAGACAAATAGTGGTTGGAACTCGATTTTTGTTTGTTTATCAACTCTCGACACATTGTGTAAAAATCCATAATCTCCAGTTCTAATATATGCTAAGTTAGATTCATCATTAACAATTGTTGCATTAAATTGATATTTTTTAAATGAATCTGTTTTTTTTGACAAATCTGTAATTGTTCCATCAACATTACCTTCGGAACAAACCCAAATTTCACCATATTCTCCAACTTTACACAATTTTCTTGTTTCTGGATTAACAATGGCAATTTGTGTACAAACTGGTACTATACCTGAATCTTGTAAATGAATGGCGTTTGGATTGTTGGTTGGATTGACAATGGAAATCAAACCTAATCTTAATGCATCTGGATCGATCCAAAGATCAATTGGGTCAAATGATAAGTACGATCTTGAAGTTATCATTGGATTAAAATTATGTGAATAAATGTGACTTATGGAAGATGAGTTCAATTTCGTTTTGGAAAAACTAATGGCAATATTTTTAATTAAATTAACATCTGGTCTTGAATCATAACCAATCATCAGATTATTAACTCTTTCCATTGTAAAATCTTTGTTTTTAACTTTTTTCAATGCATACTTCAACATTTGTGGAGTAACAAAAACATCTTTGACTTTATATCTTGCTAAAGTTAAGAAAAATAATGAAGGATTGGTGGCAAAATCTAATGGTGAAATGATATAAGTTGATGAGCCAAGAAAAACACCAATTAATGAACTTTGAATAAAGCCAATACCACGAGTATGACGAACACATGAAATCACTGGATTTTTACTTTCCAATTGACATGTTTCCTTCATAATTTTACAAAGTGCTAAAATGGTTGTATGTGAAATTTTTGTTGCAATTCTTTGACCATCTTCAGTCCAGTTTAATAAAATCATACAGTAATTATTCTTCTTGATGAAATCATCGATTTTGAAAAGTGTTTTGATTTTGGAATCGAAGGTTGCAATTGTATTATTTGTTTTAATTTTTGAGGTGTTTCTTAATTTAACACCCATGAAAATTGAGTTTTCTTTTAACAATGGCTGAACAGGTTTATTTTTCAAGATATTTTCAACATCAGTGTTAATGAAAATTGTTTTAATCTGGAAATCTTTCAAAACTTTGATAAAATTTGGAATATCCTCGGTCAGTCTATTGGCATCAATTGGATTGAGTGGGATTGGGATTAAACCAGTGATAAAACATGCATATAGCGCTGCAACAAATTCTTCACTTAGTGTATACATCAAAATGACATGATCACCAACTTTCATTTTACCTTTTCTAATCTTATCCAAAATTAATTGAATAACAGCAGCGATTTTCAAATCAAACTTTTTCCAACTTGATTGTTTTGATGTGTTAATTCTTGTTATTGTGGTATATGCCAATTCATCTGGTTGGTTTTTAGATCTCCATTTCAAGACGTCAACTATGGATTTGAAATCAGTCAAGGGTCTTTTTGTACGATCATCAATTGAAGTATCACGATAATCTAACCCTGAATATTGATCATCAGAATCTTTCAAAGATTCAAATCTTTTAGAAGAGACAGGTTTACTCCAAATACTATCTTGGAAATATTTAGATCTTGGAATTTCAGTGATTGCTCTTTTGATGTTATATTTTACATAGACTGATCTGAGATTTCCTTGCAAAAACTGTTTTTTACACAACATGTTAGCAATACCTGGGATACCACTTTTAACAGTTCTTGGTAAAGTTTCTGGAGGTAGCATGAGGATACAATAAGGTCTAACGTTATGATATCTCTCTAAAGCAACAAAACTTTTGGATGCAATTAAATCCAATTCAGTAATATCAACAATCCCTTGATCATTTGGTGTTGCAAATTCACTTTCAATAACAACAACTGGTAAATATTCATTATTTATTAGAACATCAAATGCAGAAGAGTCAGAAACTCTTTTTTGTGGGATAGCTCTTGCTAGTGTATAAGACAAATGATCAGAATAATGATATTTATATTTGATTTCATTTTCTTTTAAAGGTTCAGTTTTATCAATCCAAGTGACTCTTTGTCTAATTCTATCTTCATATAAACCTAAAACATAAACTTTCCCATTATAGGTGAACCCCAATAATCCAGTTCTTAAAAACTCTAAATCTAGTACTCCTTCATGGTCTCTACACCTTGCATGAAACATTGATTCAGTTGCTTGAGGTAACCCCCAAAACCCACCAGGCAATGACACACTATCGATCCAAATTTCACCAACTTCCATTGTCCCAGATAAATCACAAGTATCAGGGTTAACAATCGCTAATGTGGCATCAGGTAATGGGAATCCAAATGACCCAATTCTCACAAAATCTGAAGAGTTGAAATTTTCAGTGACTGAAGGTGGAGTATTTGAAACAACTTTAACTGTGTTTGTCATTAAAGAATTCTTATCAATAAGCAATTCCGACAACTTATTTTGTGAAGATCTATTGTTTGAAGTTTTTGTGGTTGAAGAAACTAATAAATCGTCATCATCATCAATCTTTTTTTGATTTAAAGCTGTATTTAATTTATGTTCTTCACCTAACCAATCTCTCATTGATATCACCATACCACCAAATTCACTCAGTGTTAGCAATGGCGCAACAACATTATCCACGTCTTTACATCCTAACGGTTTCAACCATCTATTTGTCAAAATTTCATGGAATTCCCCATCAACAATAGAAGTATAAATCAAGCACCATTTCAATTTTGAAAAATCTGGAGGTTTATTTTTGGAAAATTTTCTTGTGTAATGAGGAAATGATTGATAGTTATAAACAACTTGTTTTAAACTTAAGTAGTCATTTAAAAGAATAGTGACACCAAATTTTGTTATGATGTGAGCATATAAGCCTGCAATATCAAGTAAAGTTGATGGTGTCCAAATCAACAAATTTCCTGAAAAGACATTTAATAATGTTCCCACAATTAATCCAACTGATTTTCTTGTATCTAGGATATTCAACATCACGTTTCTATTTCTATTGAATGAAATATCTGATCTCTTATATTTTCTTCCATTTAGATTTGGATTTGAGCTCAAGATATTAGATAATGAGTTCATTTGATTCATTATAGTTTTATGTGAAATGGCAACACCTCTCAATTCACCATCGGCAGATTTAACAAACTCAATATATGCTAAATCTGGGATTTGTAGAACTGGTAAATCTTGTTTTTTTTGAGGATGATAAGTTCCAAAATCTGTAGTTTTCCAAAATTCTAAACCTTTTGGCCATTTAATTTGTGAAGTTGCATTGACTTTTTTATCCAAGAATTTCATCACTGATTCTGAAGTTAAACAAAGATGTGATTGAGTACTATTCATAATCTGTATAATTTCATTCAATTTTGAGTCAAGTGTGATTGGCACAGCAACAACACCTGCTAAAAAGCATCCAAGTAATGCAATTGTAAAATCAACAACTTCAACATTCTGATAAATAAGGCAAACTCTATCATTCTTATATAAACCTGATTTATCTCTAATCTGTTGAGCAACTTTCTCTGCTTTCAAATACAATTTTTCCCAAGTGATATTCACAGTTTCTTTACCCTTTGAGTCAACCACGATGATCGCTGATTCTTTCTGATATGTGACTCCACGGTGTCTCAAGATAGACCCCAATGTGTCGAAATTATCTGATGCGTTGATTTGATCATTAACGACTCTTGGGTCTAAAGGTTTCTGCAATTCTGTGTTTAAAGGTGGCTGGAAAGATCCTTGTAATGATTGATCTTCACTAGATATTTTCGTGAAACCCGAGGTGATGCTGTATGAGTTATGATGGTGGTTGATTTTGGTGATACTGTTCCCTTCTGTTGTCAATGTATCATCTGGAGTATTCTGTTGTTTGAACGCGTTTAAAATCGCGGTTTTTTTCTTGATGAAACCTTTTTCAGTGAGCAGTCCTTCTCTGAACTCATTCTCCACTTCCAGCAGCTGCTTCACGACGGAGTCTGGCAAGTTCTCATCCATTTTGCCACTGAATTTTTGGTGATGAATTCGATTTGGTGGCAATTTTTTGTTGATTTTTTATTTTTATTTTTATTTTGATTTTGATAAATATGCACGATTGTCAAATTGACAAAAATTGAAGCAAAATGTTTTATAAAAATAGAGCAACTTTACAAATTTCAAGTCGTTTCAAAGTCAATTTTCAGTAAGAATTGACAGTCAGTTGAAGCTTTGATTGTGTTGCAAACTAATTGCTCAACTGATAGTCTTTTTTAACCGTCTTCAAACGACAATTCATCACCAAAAATTGAACCCACAACCCTGAAATTATGACACAACAGTCTGAAGCAGCTGCACCAGCCAATCCACCGTTTGAGCAACCAGCTGAACCACCATCTGAACCACCATCACCAGCTAACATTGACCCTGAAAGACAACCTTTAATTACTCCAGATGATCCAGCAGTCAGTCCATTGAACGTTTCAAAAGTTCATTATGGGAAAATTATCTTGAATACAACAACTACTTTCTCTATAATTTGGTTTATTTTGTTGTTGTTGAGTGATTTTGTCTCTATTCCTGGGATGAATAATCCAGGTAAGTCTTTCTTGGAGATTAACTGGGTTTTGATTGCGTTATTTTCTAGTGTTTCAAGACTATTATTTTTCAAAATCCCTTCTGAATTAGAAAGATTATTGAGTTTAATCACTGCTGGGTTTGTTGGATTTGATTTATTGTTGATTGTACTGTTCAATAGACGTGGAACTGGTGCCGTTGGGTTTTTAGCGTGTTTTTGGTGTTTGCTAAGTGTGCTATTAACTTCATTAACTGAACATCTTGTTGAAGAAGGGAAAATAATTGAAGAGATTAGATTGACTGGTAGAGTGGAAACCAGACGGACTTTAGGAGAATGGGTTGTTGTGTTGTTTAGAAACATGTTCAAAATGGTGTTGTTAGGCTATACTGTTTTAATATCATTGAATCTGTTATTGTTCACATTTGACACATTAAGAGTTAAACCATGGGGAGAAATGGTTAAAGTTGAAGATAACTCATTTGGTTTACATCTATTCTGTGAAGGTGACGTGTCAATGAACAGTTCATCAACACAACCAATTTTGTTGTTAGAATCAGGACATGATTCAAATGAAGAGTTTAGTGAATGGGTACAAGAACTTTATCATTTGAATAAAATTGAAAGGTATTGTATCTACGATCGTCCAGGCTACGGATTTTCAGATTCTTCACCAAGCCCTGTCTCCATATCAATCACCAGTGACTTGTTATTAGAAGCATTAAACAAACAAGAAATAGTGGGACCATTCCAATTAATTTCATTTGATATTGGAGGATTATATTCCCAAGTTTTTGCCACAAAGGCTTTGGAACGTATTCACTCAATGTTGTTTGTTGATATTTGGCATGAAGATCTGTTGTTACGCAACCCATTAACGTATTCTAAAAAACCAAATGAAGAAATCCCACATGAAATTTCGAGAATGAGATCAAGAGATGGTTTAAAATTATGGATTGAAGGTTTTTTTGGATCAACTTTAGGATTAAGTCTACAAAAATCGTGGTTGTTTAAACATAAAGGTTCAAAAGCTCGTATATTTGGAGAGTATATGAAATATCAAGGAAAATATCTTAGGGCAAGATTACAAGAACAAATTAGTGCCAGTATATTATCGTACCATGAAGTTTCTTCAGTGAAGTCACTATTAAGTCATATTCCAATTTCAATTGCAAGTTCTGATTTTATGATCAAGAAATCATTGAATTGGGGAAATTGGCAAAGACAATTAACTAAAATTTCAGTCAATACATTAGAATGGAAGATTATTGATGGAGGTCATAAAATTTGGGAGAATCCAAAGGGGAAATTACAATTACAAGAAATGGTGCTGAGATTGTTGGATTTACAATAATTTAATGAAATAAAAAGAACTGGATTCTGATAGTTTATTTAACGACATAAATAATACAGATTATTTCAATTATAAAATCAAACTAGTAGATGAAAAAGGGAAAAACATACACACAAAAATAATATAACAATGACCAGAAGAAAGTTGTTAAAAAACGAAAACATCACATAATTTAACATTGGAAACGTAAGAACAAAGAAGAAAAAAAAAAAAAAAAACAGATCAAAATTGAGCAGCAGTTGTGAAAAGTTCAATATCATTTTGATCTTCCGCGGAATTTGTATTTGTATTAGTATTCGTATTTGATTCGTTATTCAAATTTTTCAAATCTTGTGATTCTAATTCACTATCTTGACTCATATCATCATCTTCATCTTCTTCATCACTTTCTTCTAGATCTGCTTCTAAATCACAAGTTTCACGACAATTTGGACATAAGAATTGAGGATAACTTTTCACAATGATTTGTCGTATACATTTATAATGCCAACAATGAGAACAAGGACTTAGGAAAACAGATTGACATGGTTTAATTTGTAATAAGCAAATTGCACATTCTTGTTGATTTTTAGAATCAGTATTCAATAAAGCTAAATTTTTCAATCTTTCATGAGCTTGTTTATTAAATTGATTTGCCTTTCTTAACCAACTTTTATTAATTTCCACTCTCATCTTGACACATCTGAAAATATCTTCAATTCCACCTCTAAAATCCATACCTAATTGTAAAACATCACCATTTTTAATTAATTTTGGTTCACTTTCTACACCAGCTGGTGATAATCTCATATGATTAAGGAAAGTACCCGATGAGGATTTCAAATCTCTAACAAACCAATTACCATTTGAATCAACAATGAATTCAGCATGGATTCTTGATACAACTTTTGATTTGAATACAATTGGGGCATTTGAACCTTGTGGTGCTTGCGCGGCTTCTCTTAATTTATCAGTATAACGGCATATGGATAAAGAAGTGTTTGGTTGAGTTTTCCTCATTATTTGACTGAAATAAAGACCTGGAGTAGTTGATGAATGGTCAATAAAGGGAGTTAATCTTATTGAATAAGAACCATCGGCGTCTTTCTTATGAACTTCTGTTGATGGAGGTAGACCTGTAAGAAGTGGTTGGGTATCATCGGTTGGTGTTGCAGCCATTTGCATGTCGTTTAACGAAGAATAGCTGTTTTGTAGTGGCATCTGTTGACTACTGTTGTTATTAGAATTATTTGTGAATTGCTGGTGCTGATTTGAAGGATTAGGGAGGGACGATGATGCTTGATGTTGTGAATGTGAGTTACGTCTATTAATGCTAGTTTGAGATCCCATGTAATGCATTGTATTGGTATTCAGATTGTTGATGTTATTGTTGGTGGCACCCGAGTTTGCTCTAGACCGAGAATTGAGATTTGAAGACGAGGATGAGTTTCTCAGAGTGTTGGACAAGTTGGAAAAAAAATTTGTAGCCAGTGCAAATGAAGAGCCTCTTCTTCTCTCTGGAGTTCCAGTTGTCCCAGGTGGTAAAGCAGGAGGGATCACTTCAGACGAACTGTTGTTGGATAAACTGATCTGGTGATTAGGAGTCGAGCTGTTGTGCTGTGGAGTTGTGGGAGCCTGTGTGTTGTTCTGGGGTGAGTTGTACATTATCTTGTCTGTGAATCTTTCTTTCTGTCTGTCTGTCTCTTTAGATTATTTACTTGTTGGCCTGTGAGTCTTTTTGGACTGTTTTGATGAATTTTGTTTCGTTCTTCAGTTTCATCTCTGATTTGAATTTTTTGGATTTTTGGATTTTTGGATTTAATTTTTGAATTTCTTTTTTCTTTCTTCATGTGAAACTCGAACTTGAAGCAAAATTCAGAAAATTTTTAAAAAGTTCTCCCAACTGGCCAAATTTTGAGAATAAAAAAATTCTGGATTCTCAGAAAAATTCAAAAATAAAAAAAATTACCCGCAAATTTTTAGTTTTTTTTTTTTCAATTTTTCTGTTTTTCCAGTTGTGGAAAAGCTGAAAAGTTGAATTTTGAGAGTTTTGAACTAGAAGTTACAACTGAATCTCGCTTCGTCAATTGCTCGCACAGACAGTCTGAACACAGCGCTTTCTGCCAGAACATTCAAGCGACATCAAAATATCCACAACCGCTGCTCAGAATGGCTCAGGACAGTCCCACTGGGAACACTGAGCGTCTCATTTCTGGCGAGAACATCAAATTTGAGTACAACAACAACAACGATAATGACTTTAATGACAACATCAACGCTGGCGCTAGCGGCACTGCGTCAGCTTCAGACAAGAAAAAGAAGAAGAAGAAGAAGAAGACCAAGTCCAAGAGCAAGACTAAACAGAATGTCAACATTGTTACCCAAGATTTGAACTTCGATGATCCGGATTTCGAGTACCCTTCTTCAAGAGTACTGACACAGAACTCTAACGGTGATGTCCTTGTACAACCACTTGATCCGCTCAAGCATGGGAATCCTGCTAATAAGTCCAAAAAAAATTCAAGTTCAAATTCGAGTTCTATCAACAGCAACAGTAATACAACCAATAATAACAACGCGGATGGTTTATTACCAGAGAATGAAGAAGAACTAAACAACTTGCTCAAAGAACATTGGTTCAGTCTATCCCAAGAAGAGAAAAAAGGTTTATTAAATGCTGAATCAATTTTACAAATTATGAGAGATCAAAAAGCTTTATCTTGTAATTGTTCTGTTTGTGGCAAGAAAAGACAAGTTGTCGAACAAGAATTACAAGCTATTTGTGATAATTATTTTAATAGTGATTATATCTCATCTCAGGAAGATTTATTATCAGATGCCATCGATTCATTACATTCTCAGCAGCCTACTCATGTTGCTAAACCTACTCAACAGCAACAGCAACAACAACAACCAACATCATCAGTTAATAACAGCAAAAATGAGCGTGGATTTAATGATAAAATCAAAAGATCCGGTTTATTATCTGTTGCTGAGGATTTATTACAAAATGATGGTAAAAAATTCTTAGAAATGATGGAAAGATTAGCGGAAAATAGAATCCAAAGACAAGTTCAATCTCAGAAAAGACTTAATAGACAACTTCATAATCAGAATAACACTGATGAAGAAGATTATCATTTGGATGATGATTATATAGATGAGGATAATGAATATGATGAAGATGATGAAGACGAGGAAGAAGAAGTTGAAGATGATGAAGACGATGACGATGATTATGAAGACGACGACGATGATGATAATGATGAATATAATGAAAATGAAGAACATGAAGATGAAGTTGAAGATGAAATTCATACTTCTGATCCTCAAAATAAAATTCAAGAGCTGTTTAGTGCTCAAGAAGCAATGATGCATCAGGTTTATGATCATGTAATAGATACAATGCAAACTTACAGCAATCTTCAAGCTCAAAGTGATTCACATTCTCATTCCTCACATTCTCATGATGATGGCTCTTGTCCGCATGATCATTCACATTCGCATCAACAACAGCAGCAGCAGCAACAACAACAACAGAATAATAATAATTTCACTCAACAAGAATTATTACAACAAAAACAAAAATTGCAGATGGATAGAAAAAATATCATTCAAGCTCAACTGGAAAGACAAACTCAATTGCAAAAACAACTGGAGAAAGAACGTCAAGAACTGGAAAAACTACAAGATGATTTTTTGGAAAATAATAAGTTGAAACTCGAAAGAAAAATGATTGATCAACTGATCACTCTTGATTATAGTAAACTTGATAAAAACAAAAGTGTTTTTGATCAATGTAATGAACATAATGATGAAACTGAAGTTAGTGAAAATGATGAGGAATATGAACATCACCATCATCATCATCACCACCACCATGATCATCACCATGATCATGAACATGAACTTGAACATCAATGTGATCATCATCATCATCAACAAAATGAATCAGATAATGATGACCTGTATTATTTAAGTCAAGAAGACGAAGAAGATGACGATGAGGACGATGAAGATGAATCAAATAGATTTGATGTTAAAAGAAATGTTGAATTAAGACGTGAACAACTGAAAGAAAAAGAACGAATTCAAGAAGCAAGAGCAATGTTGAATTTATATATCACTAAATTATTAAGACAAAATTTATTGGAATCTTTAAAGAAAAAAAGACAACAACAATATATTAATGATTTATTAAGTGAGTTAAATGAAGAAGAACAATTGAAAAAACAAAAAGAAGAGAAAAAACAACGTGAAAGAGATAAAAAACGTGAAAAGAAACGTTTGATTCAACAACAAAAGGAAGAAGAACGTTTGAAAAAAGAAGCTGAAAAGGAAAGATTAAGATTAGAAAAAGAACAAGAAAATAGACAGAAATTAGAAGAAGGTAGAAGAAGAAAACAAGAAGAAGAAAAAAGAAGAGCTGAAGAAAAACGTCGTAAAGAACAAGAACGTAAAGAAAGAGAAGAACGTAAAAAATTGAAATTAGAACAAGAAGCAAAATTACAAAAAGAATTGGAATTAAAGAAGAAAAATGAAAAATTAGAATTAGAGAAGAAAATCAATGCTGAAAATGAAGCTAAAAAATTGAAACAACAAGAAGAAAAAGAAAAACAATTAAAAAAAGCTCAAGCTGAAAAGCAAAAACAACAGCAACAACAACAACAATCGAACTCTTCTTCAATTTCCCCAAATTCTAATAATCTTTTACCTGGATCCATTTTACAATCAAACTTACAACCTCCACGCCAACAGTCCGTTTCACAACAACCTCCTTTACAATCACAATCACATTTCTTACCTCAAAGATCATCATTTGATGATGATTTTGCAAATCTTTCAATTTCTAATGGAATTTCAAACAACAATAATAACCCTATTGCCAATCCATTTAATCAGATTTATTCAGCACCGGTTTCACAAAATTCAATGTCTTTTAATCCTCAATCTTCTAACCCATCTCAACCACAAGTACATCCACAACAACAACAACAGCAACCTCAACAACCTCAACTTGGTAGTGATACAATTTTTTTCTTACCAAGAGGTTCAGAAGACTCATTAACAATGTCACCATGGTCTAAACGTCCTAGTCTGGTTAATACTAGTACTAATGGTAATGGTTTATATAATTTGAATCCATTGGATCCATCATTTAATGTTTTCAATTCTTCACAAACTCAGCTACCTCTTCAATCACAACAATCTCAACTACTTCATCATCATCAACATCATCACCATCAACAACAACAACAACCAATTCATAGTTTCCAACATCCACAACAATCGCAACAACGAGTTGATCCTTTGAAATTTGATGATGCATTTGGTGGTACAGGTTTATTATCTTCTTCAAATGTTTGGTCACCAAGTCCAACAACACAGAATCTGAACTCTCAATGGAATAATAATAATAATAAAAGTACCACTACCAACAATAGTAATCAATTTTGGGCACCAGTAACAAATCCACAATTTTCAACTTTGAATCCTCCACCACCTCCTTCATCATCATTACCATTAAATTTACCACCTCAATCAAGATCATCATCTTCATCACATCAACCATCAATTTCAACACCATCTCAATCAGCTATCCCACTACATCAACCACAACCGACACAACCACTACAACAACAACATCAACATCAACAGCAACAATCTCAAACCACGACTGATTTAGATCAAATGATCAAAGATTATCAAACACAAATATTTACTGCATATACATTAACAACAAGCAGTTTAGACAAAGGTTATGTTTCAATTGACTCATTATTCACAACATTTCAACGATTATTCATGTCATCAAACATTAATTTCCAAATTTTCTTGACATTAATTCAGAAAAAAATTACAAATTCCAATTTAATTTTTGAGATTTTAAAAGATGAAATGGGGATGATTAGTCATGTTAAGATTTTACAGTTTACTCCTAGATCTGGCTCGTTATCATTTGGGTTTAACTCTGTCAATTCTACTGGTATTAATGATAATAATAACAGTAATAATAACAGTAATAATAACAGTAATAATAATAATAGCAACACTAGTAATAATAATGGTAATGAAAATAATTCACCAGGAAATTGGAATGGGAATGTATTAAACAGTCTTGGGAATGGACAGAATTTTTCCAAACCATTTGCTAATAGTATGAGTATGGGGATAAATATGGGTTCGAATAATACTCGAGATGCAAATGATCTACTAACTAGAAACTTGAATTTTGATGTTGGTAATTTAGGATGGAACAATTACTGAACTTCCCTTGTGTGTGTAAAACTGAACAGGATTGAATTGAACTGTTGACAGACACTTTTGAATTATAAATTGTAGCTTAATCAAAATTTCCTGCAAAAACTTCCTTTTTAATTAGCGATTTTTTTTTGTGAATTTTTTATTTTTTTTGTTTTTTTGCGCTGTTGTAAAAATAAAAAAAAAAGATCCCAAAATTTGGAGAGAGAAAAAAAAAAAGCTGAAATTAACGCGATTTAAGCTGAAATTTTGCAAGAAGAAAACTGAAGAAATTGACCAATTGGTTGTGATAGAATTCGTGTCTTGTCTTTCATTCAATTTAATTTTAGTTAAACAGAAAAAGAAAGAAAATGTCCTCGGTGAAGAGAAAACTAGTCATTGTTGGTGATGGTGCGTGTGGGAAAACTTCATTACTTTATGTGTTCACATTAGGTGAATTCCCAACTGAATATCATCCAACTGTTTTTGAGAACTATGTCACTGATTGTAGAGTTGATGGGAAAGCAGTACAATTGGCATTATGGGACACTGCTGGACAAGAAGAATATGAACGTTTAAGACCACTCAGTTACTCAAAAGCCAACGTTATATTGATTGGATTTGCCATTGATAAACCAGACTCATTGTTGAACGCGAGAATGAAATGGAGTGAAGAGGTCTCCAGGTATTGTCCTGGTATCCCAGTGATATTGGTTGGTTTGAAAAAAGATTTAAGAAATGATTCTCCATTTGCTAAAGATTCTTCAAAATTTGTTCAAACTAGTGAAGGTGAACTAGTTGCTAGACAAATTGGTGCCAAAAAATTCTTGGAGTGTTCTGCATTGACTGGAGAAAGTGTTGATGATGTTTTTGAAGCAGCTACAAGAACAAGTTTACTTGTGTCTCAAGAAAGTTCATCTGGATGTTGTGTTATTTCATAAAACTCTTCCAAATAGAAAACACGAAAAAAAAAAGATAAACCAACAAAACAATAATACTAATCAAACTCAAAGCTATCCCTTCCACCGGCTTTCATCATTATACATACATCTTCTAAAAACATCAGAAAACAGAAAAAACAAAAAAAATTTGCATTTCAGTCCATTACAAACACAGTTTCAGTCATTCCTTCGCCAAATGTGCGTTATTAATTACATTTAATTCTAGGTTTATTTTCTGTTTTCAAATAGATGAATAATACCGTTCCATTCCTTATTCATGTTTTTTTTTCCCTCATTTTTTCATCGTTCCTTTTAGTTATTCAAGTTTTTTTTTTATATATTTAATCATCATTCTTTGGTATTCAATTACGGTCATTCATTTCACAGGTTTCGTTCATTTGTTATTTTTTTTTATATACACAAATCATATTTATATCCATATTCTTCAACACATTTGGTTATGTTATTATGTTTTATTTTTTTGTTGTTTATGTTCTTTTTTCCCTTCCATATAATTTTAATGTTACAGCTACTACAAGAAAGAAAAAATATAAAAAGTTGTTCACTTTAGTACTAAGATGTCAGATGTAGTGATCTTTATTTTTTTTTTTCTCGATAATATACATAATATACAATTATAATTTATGTGTAAATGATAACCATTATTAATAATATGGTTGTTGGTGGTTTCTTATGCCTTGCTCTTTTTTTTTTCTTGAATTTCAAAGTTGGGTCTGAGATTGTGCTGCAACAACAGACGATGATTCAACACTTTGTTGTTCTTCCGCTGACGCTTGAAGTCTAAGTATCAATCTTTTACCATGTGGTGTATTTCTAAATTGTGGTAATAAAGGTTTTAATAAATTTGAAATTTCAATAAATTGTTCATTTATGCAACAATCCAAACATGTTTGAATAACATAATTACCAAACCCATCGCTTAATAATTTAACTAATTCATCTCTATGATTATTCAAAATCTCATCAATTAAAATTTTAGAAGTTTTCCTAATTTTTAAACATTTTTCAATAACATTTGAACCAAATTTATGTAATGATAAATCAATAACTTTTGACTTTATTGAATTCACTATCAATTCATTACATTGATCATCTTGTCTATTTAAAACATATTGAACAACATAATTACCAAATGGATCATAAGATAATTCTAATGCGAATTTGGAAATAACTAATGATAATTTTTCAATTTGTTCATTTGATCCATGATCAAGACATCTTTGTAAAACACAACACCCGTGTCTATGAACAGCAATTTGTGAACAATTCTCATACGCAACATCAAATATAAACTGATTATTTTTAAATGAAAATTTTTGTAAACATTTTTGAATAACATGATTACCATTTAAATCTGTTGATAAATTAACAACATCATTATTTAAAGATTTAACGATAATAGAAGCCTCTTCCTCTGTGGAAACACATTCAATTAATTTCTGTAATGCTCTTGTACCATGAGAATTCATTGCCACAAATACAAAGTTTTCAAAAGAATTTTCAATCAATTTTAATCTTAATTCATCATTTAATTTCTCAACTAATTTTTGAATCAAATAATTACCAAATGGATCAACCATCAATTCCACAATATTTGATTCAATTTCATTGAAAATATCGATTGAAATTTCAGGGTTCAAATCTAATTGTTTTTGTAAGAAACGACATCCATGTTGATCTTTACAAAGGAAATAAATTTCACCTTTAAAATCTTCAAAATTTGAATTGAAATATTTTGATGCATCATCACCTCTTTTCTTAAACGTTCCTCTTCTACGATTGTAGTTCCCATTATTATTACTATTATTATTATTGTTGTTGTTATGATGATGGTGGTGATGGTGGCTGTTTGAATGATGGTTATGACTGAAATTGTTATTATGGTTGTGATTGTTATGATAATTATTGTTAAAATGATTGTGATTATGATTATTATGTTTCACATTCATATTGTTATTATTTGAAATATCGTTCCCATTTGGAACACCATTTTCATTGCCAACAGGACTTGGATTAAATAAGTTGTTTGGATTGTTATCATTAAAATTGTTCCATAATTTTTTTGGTTTATTATCATCATTAAAATTGATAAATTGTGGATGTGGATGTGGATGAGGATGGAATTCAAATGGTGTCAGTGTATCCAAATTCATTCCAAACCCTGGCACTCCGCCCGGTAACGCTGGAGGAGGACCTCCTTTCCATGGTGTCTCATGATTATAACCAAATTCATTCAATGGATTATACATAAATGGGAAAGGTTGAGGATGTAATGGTAAATGATGTCCTGGTGGTCCCGGTGGTAATTGATATGGATTCATTGATGGTGGAAGCGGCATTGGATGATGCATGTGTTGTGGATGCAGTGGTGTGGATGGAACATTACTTTCAATAGGGTCCTCTTTTGGAATCAACTCATCTGGTACAATAGCTGCTGCTGCTGATGTAGTTGTTGTTGAAGATTTATCTAAATTTTCAATGTTTGAAGAATCAGCAGTTTCACCTTTGGAACTTGAACCCAAAATTGGAAATGATGAAATATCATCTTTCAATTTCAATGAATTACCAAAATCCAAATCCAAGGCACCAATGGCTAAATTCAAATCAACATTTAAATCATCAGAATTTTTCAAAAAAGGTGGAGCACTACCCATATTACTCTGGTTCAAAATATTCCCCGTGTTTCTATCCAGCGGTGTCACAGTGTTACTATCGGCAAACATCTTGAACTTGCTATTGTTGAAACCAGGTGTAGAAAAAGATGATGATCTTGGTGAAGAAATCTGATCAATATTTGGAGTCAATGGCTCAACACCAGCTGTAGCACCAGTGGATGCAACAGCAGTGGATGCAGAGTCAGCAACCAACGGGTTCGTTTCTGCTGCAGTCATGTGGTTGCTAAGCTTCAAGATGGACTGGTCAGCTTGAATCTAAACAGATATTTTGTGTGAATATTTAAATCAACGATTTTTTTTTTTTTTCTTCAAACGAATTTTTTTTTGTTGTTTTTTGCAAAGGAAATTTTTCAACAGAAAAGAAAACAAATTGAAAGCATTTGATGAACTGAAGAACTCGATTTTATTGAATATATTGATGTAGTCGAAAAAGAAATAAGTTTGTCTACTAGTTTATCCATAGCTTTTTACTTTGGGTTCAAAAGAGTTAAATCTAACAGCATTTCTTTTATACCTAAAACTATCAACTAAAATTAAAGAAAACAGCTACAAATTGTAAATATGGATACGAATATATTAATCACACTATTAATAAATGTTACTTAAACTCTCTCTATGAGAAAAACTATACCTTGTGTATAAATTCAACATAAATGATTCTAAATAAAAAATTAGATATTAAATATTAAATGAAAAATGAATAAATTAAATGAAACTTTTTCTCTTTAAATAATTTAAGTTGATTTTTCATGTTGAGTAGAAACACGTTGCATAGCAACAACAAAATCTTCTAAAGATCTGGTTTCTTTCTTTTCTTTGATTGGTTTACCGTTCATGAATCTGTCGAAAGCTTCAGATTCAGACATCAAGTAGTAAGCACCACCCATGACACAGAAAGTACCGAAGGAGAAAATCCAAACACGAACGACGGTAACAATGTCGTTCCAGTTTTGTGACCACCAACCGAATAAAGTGAACATGGTAGCAATGATATCAACAATAAAGACAGCACCAGCTAATTCCCAAGATGGAATTGATGACCAGAATGGACCAGCAGCTCTGGTGATGAAGATTAACCAATTTTCAGTTAAGGAAATTTGTAAGAATAAAACACCATCAATAGAACCAAAGTTTTGAATGATACCACCTTTTGGAACAAACATAGTAGTTAAAGTAATCCAAGTACCAATAGCTAAGATAACTCCTAAAATAATAGACATACCCCACAATCTTGGTAAGTTCCATTTAACTGGTTTTGGAGCATATGGAGCATTATCATAAGCAATAGCTAAAGTGGCAACATCAGCAAAGATAGCAATGAAAACAACTAAATCAATGTTCAAAGATTCATTCAAAATAGCAATCCATAAACCTAAGAAGATTTCTAAATGTAATGATAAAGCAATACGGTAAACAACATAAGAGTACATTCTGTGGAAAATTTGTCTGGAAGTTTTCAAAGCATCAATAATGGCAGATAAACCTGGAGCTAAGAAAACAATATCAGCAGCAGAACGAGCAGAATCAGAAGAACCTTCTACAGCAATACCAGTATCAGCTTTCTTCAAAGATGGAGCATCGTTAACACCATCACCAGTCATAGCAACTAAGTAACCACGTTGTTGTAAGATTTCAACAACATTATATTTATGTTGTGGGAAAACTTCAGCAAAACCATCAGCATTTTCAACGAAATCAGCAATTTCAGAACCTGGCATATCACCGGCACCACCTAAACCTAATCTTTCAGCATTGTAAATGTTGGTACCTAAACCTAATTGACGACAGGTTTCTTTAGCAATACCAACAGCATCACCAGTTAACATTTTGATTCTTAAACCTAAATGTTTAGCTTCATTAACAGTTTTAGCAGTATCGTGTCTTGGTGGATCCATACATGGCATAATACCTAAAATTTCCCAGTGACCTTCACCTCTCTTTCTAGCAACACCTAAAGAACGGAAACCTCTTGAAGCGAATTCAGCAACTTTGTTTTCATAAGCTTCATGAACTTCTTCTGGAATTGGATGATCTTCTTCAACAGTTTTCAAAACGAATAATGGGGCACCTTTAACACAAATAATTCTTTCACCATCTGGAGATTCAACTAAGGCAACAACTTTTTTAGAAACAGGGTCAAATGGATGGAATTCGATAACTTTGTACTTAGTTAAAGCAGCTTTAGCTCTTGGATAACCAGCTAAAGATTTTAAGAAAGCTTTATCAATAGCATCTAAACCCTTCTTCTTTCTTGAAGCAGCTAAACAAGCAGTCAACATTAAATCATCAGCATCAACACCTTCAACAGTGTATGGTTCGTGTAAGGACAATTTGTTTTTAGTCAAAGTACCAGTTTTATCAGAACATAAGATTTCAACACCAGCTAAAGATTCAATAGCAGATAATTTTTGAACAATAGCTTGTTTTTTAGCCAAGTAAGCAGCACCAACAGCCATAGTGGTGGTGACAACAGCTGGTAAACCAACTGGGACACCAACAATGGTGATAGCTAAGGTGTAACGTAAGATTCTAACAATTTTGTTGGTTCTGTAAAAAGATGAAACCCAGACAAGTAATAAAGTGATGATAACCAAAACTAATAAAATAGTACCAATACCGTTCAAAACTTCAGTGAAATGACCTTGACCACCAGAAGCTTTGTTAACTAAAGCAGCAGCTCTACCAACGAAAGTGTTGTCACCGGTAGCAGTAACAATCATGAAACCTTCACCACGTTTGATGGTGGATGAAGAGAAAACAGAGTCACCGTAATGTTTGTCAACAGCTAAAGATTCACCAGTTAAAGCAGATTGATCAACTTGTAAGAAACATTCTTCAGTGATCAAACGACCATCAGCTGGAATAACAGTACCATCTTCTAATTGCAAAATTTCACCTGGAACAATTTCATTAGCTGGGATTTCAACTAAAGAACCATCTCTAATAACAACGGCAGTGTGGGCTAAAGTTTTTTTCAATTCTTCAACAATAGAACCAGCTTGGTATTCTTGCAAGAAACCAACAGAAGCGTTCAAGAATAATAAACCTAAGATAACACCGAAATCAACCCAATCTTCTAAACCGGCAGCTAAGATAGCAGCAGCCTCCATAACGAATTGAATTGGACCGATGAAGAAAGACAAGAATTTAACAATCATGTTTTCTTTTTCTTCAGCCATTTGATTTAAACCATACTTCTTTCTTCTTTTTAAAACTTCATCAGAAGATAAACCATAAGATGGGTCGGTTTGTAATAATTCGTCTGGGACTGGTCTAGCGGTAGCACCAGCTTCACCTTCTTCACCTTCTAAATCATCATCATCACCATGAACAGATTGTAAGTCTTCAATTAATTGATCGATATCTTCATCTTCATCATCTGATTCCACGCGTGGAACCTTTTCAACAGTTGGTTCTTCAGCAGCCATTTTCTGTAGTTGATGTTAGTAAATCAAATCAAGATCAAAATAAGAAATAAGAAAACTTCTAGGAAATCAATCAATATTTAAATTGTTTATCAACCGTGTCGACGAAAAATTCCAATGCAACCGATGCAGCCAATGAAAATCTCCGAAAAAATTTCGCACAGAAATGTTTTTTTTTCCTAAATTCCATGAAAACTGGATTTTCATGTGGCGCAAACCGTAATGCCGAAAATGGAAGTTTTTCGTCTTCTTAGAGCTGCCGACCGGTGTATCCGGCTAAACCGAAATTCCAAAACCGCGGTTGAAACAGTGCCGAAAACAGAAACTTTTCCAACCAAACAGGAAACGGAAAACCGAGAATAGTCCAAAACTCTAAGAAAATTCCAAACATAAACAAAAAAACATAACAAACAACAAAAGTTTAGTTTTCCCGCCAAATCTGCAAACAGGGAAAAAAAAGACTTGTAAACAAAACTATTGAAGAGAAAACTGCCTTTTGCTGACAATTGTTGTGTAGTTTTGCCGGGCGCTAATAAACACACTTCTCAAGGCCATTCAGCACATAGCAGTGGTTGTTATTATATGAAGCCGCTGTTTGAATTTGTGTGGTTGAATAAACAAAATAAATTGCAATGTAATGAACATTTAATTGATTGATTGACTTGATAGATAGCTGGGAAAACTGTAGCAAAAATAACTATTTAAAATAATGATTCTAGCTAGCAGAATGTTGGGAAAGCAAACGTACTCTAAGTTAAAACAACACTAGCTTAAACGAGGGATGTAAAGAGCAGCACAGCAATTGCTTCAAATGAAAACTGATGTTAAATTTTAAAAATAAAGAATTCTTGACTGAAAATTGGGATTTCGATAAATTTATATGATTTTTCCATCGTGCGTGAAATATGAATTTGAAAATACAGAATTTCAACGAATTGAAGTTTTGCACTTCGCTAAAACTGTGTTTTTTTGCCTTGGTTGAGGAATTTTTCTGGTTGGTTGGTTGCCAGCTGGTTGTCAGGTTGCAAAAGTCTCTGAAATTCCCAGTCGAGGTTTGCCGTTGACACCACACCTGAGGGTCTAGCGGGTCTGAAAAAATGAAATTTTGCCGCACATTGCATAATTCTGCAGGCAGTAGTCCCATAAGTCCGTAGTTTATCTTCTGTATACAACATACAAGATTTTTATAGTAGCGTGCGCTGCTTAGCCAAGTTTGAATGAGACAGACACTACGAATTTCGAAATGGAAACTTAAGCTGGTGCAACCAAGAATTGTTGACAGTTGTTTGTATGTATCACATTATCAATTTCACAATCTCGTGAGTCGTGAGTCGTGACTCTACCAAAATTGCAGTTTATAATATATATCGATTACAAAATGCCTCTATGTAAAGTTTTAACTACAAATTACAATTTAAAAGACTACAACGGAAAGAACTTTCCTGAAAATGAGAGCCAAACTTGGTTTCTGATTGCTTTGAGTAAGCAATTAAAAGGTTTCAACTTCTGACTTCCAGGTGTCAATGAAGAATGGTAATTTGGGTGTTCTATGGTTCACTAAACACACCAGAACTTGTTCTTTCCCAGACCTAATTCGTTGCCTCAATAGCCTCTGGTCACTGGTGACTGCTTGAAAGTTGAGTTTCAATGTTTGTGTAGTGTCCAAACCGAATTACATGAAAAAAATTTCACGCAATCAAGCATCCAGTCCATTTTATTGGTTTGAACTTTGAACTTTGGGTGTAGAGTGTTATCAAATGTATCAGTGCGGAGCTATTCATAAAATTTAGTCTCCAACTGTTGAAAACTTCAGCGGTCGAGTCCATCGAACAGAATAGTACTCTACAGTGCTGAGTGTACACTGTATCACTTATAATTCACTTTAAATAAAGTCTTCTTATTATTCACGAATCACTAGACTCTTCATCTTACAAAAATACAAACTTCGTGAATCAGAATCTATCTAGAAATTTTATCTCTTTATCTCGATGTTTCGTTCAAGTCGAGGAATTCAATTTAGTAAACCCACTGATGTTACCAATGATAACATAAATCCATCAGCACCACAAAGACCTCATGATCAACAACATCACAAGGACTCAAATGCTCATCATCAATGAATTATTCACTCACTTATGACGTTAATACCTCGCTAGTAGCCTATACCGTTATATTTCCATTTTCCACCATTTCTTTTTGTTTCAAATCAAATAAAAATGGAAATCAGTTTTCCAACCATGGTTGTTTTCACTACAAATCGAAAAAATACCGAAATAGAATTCTGTGCTTTGAAGTTTGAATTTCATACTAGTCTTCAAAAATTCAAGATTAAACAGTGAACACCTTGTAAGTCTCCCTCGGCCTCAAGTAAACTCCAAGAGCGAGAACCTAAAAGCTTTGAGTTACAACCGTGGTTCAAAGTTTGAGCCTTGAGCTCATAACTTCACCGAACTGTTTGAAAGTTGAACTTTGGATTCAATAATCCTGGAAGTTTGGACTTTTCGTGCTAGACTGCTCAGTGCTCATTTGGGTATGTTTTTCTTTATAAAACCGCGAGACTCGCGAGTCGCGACTATGTATCTGGATAAATTACGTCATTGGAATTTTTTACCTCAAAATTTTGATTCAAACTTCAACTCCAGTCTTCATTTCGTACAAATTTGTTAGACAGCTTCAAACAACCAGGTGATTCGAACTTATATTTATAGTTACAAGTTCCAAACGAAAATGACATTCTGTTTGAAGTTGGAAGTTTGAGGTTTGGACTATTCGCAAATTTTGATCAAAAGTGAAAAAAAAAGGTATTTTATGATCGACGATTCGACAACGGTAAAACATGAGACTACATCCATGTTGTATTTTCAAGTTCTTAGAATTACTCTCCTTCTCTCTGAATCAAATAACGTTCAAAACTTCAATTGATACTTCTGTTTAAAATCACGAGGTACAAATGTGTCATTTACTATTTCAAGTATGAGTCAACTGTTAACTTGTTAAGTTTCAATTAATAAATCAACTCGCGAGTCTGAAAACTTTAGCGGATATCACACAAAATTTTTCCGTTGATTTCTTTATCGTGTTTGACTTAAGTTTTGGATCAAAACTTGTTTACTTGATGAGGTAAAAATCAAAACCAATTCTTCATCAATTAATGTTATATATGTAAAGATTTGGTATATACTATATAATTCTAAGTGAGCTCAACTGAAAGACTTCAATTCTCATAGTATATTTTTGACCTTTTCTTCATGAATTAACGTTAGTTTCGAAGTTATCTAAAGATAATTCAGTATTAACAACATTTCACCTTTTGAACAAAAATCAAATCACTGGCTGTATTGAATCTCTAGTTACTGATATGCAATCTTCATAGAGGCATTAATACAATCATAACTGCTGGTTCAAGCCTATCATCAATACCTATGTGTCAAATTTTACGTTTCAAACTTTTTTTGGTCAGTTTTGATTCTTGAATAGACATCCTAATCCGAAATTTCAATATCAAAACCGTAACTTTGCAAAAACACAAAGTAACTGAGCTCCATTGAGACTCGTCACTCCATTAGGACTTCCTCATTACTTTCTTTCAATTTTTTGATGTTATTTAACAAAATCTCGGTGTGTTCTAAATTTTTAAACCGACTGTTTTTGCCATTTCCATGTACCGGTCGGTTTTTATCAAAATTAATCAAATTTGATAGAACTTTGAAGACAGATAAAGAAATTTGATTAAATTTGACTTGTGCTGTGCCAGTGTGGTGCACAAATGCAATGGAACGTTAAGATTATGATGATTAGGCTTAGTCTTTAGATTATGAGACTGCTTGATAAGGGTCAAAATTTTGTTCATATTTTTTGCTGGTTGATTTCCAAAAAGTGGTTGGTTGATGATTCAATTTATCAAATTTGAGTGTCTTTTGATACTAAACTGCTTGTCAAATGGCTGAATCATAAAGTTTCAGTTTATGTCCATTGCTATCTCTAATCATGGATCAGTCACTTATAATCATATGTGAAAGGTTTTGATTTTTACAATTCTGGCATCAATTAATCCTGAAATCTTGGTTTCGATGATGATTTTTAACATCCTCAAGCCATTAAACAGACTTCTCGAGTCTACTGATTTTAATTCAAAACTTTGAATGTGTTTTTTTACTATTGGAAACGAAGGAATCTAAGAATTTTGGACTTATCACCAATCTTACCTCCATTAAAGCAACATGACGACTAAATGGGCTAGCAGAAAAAGGTTTTTTAATGAAATTGGTGGTTATTTCAGTCTCGCAGTACTAATAGTACTGTTAACTCAGTCTCTTTACTGCAACATCATTGACCAAATATAATTTACAGAAAATATATCAGACTTTGAAATGTTAATGTTCATTTTTGTTCAGTATTTGATGATTTTGATGTTTTATAAATATTGACCCTTCTATATTTAATATTGTTAAAATGTAGACTTATGGTTACTGCCCCTAGCTCGATTTGCTGATCTTTTATTATAATTATTAATTTTTTATACGACGTCGACTACATGAGTACCAGTAAGCTGTACTGCTACAGCTGCAATAGTAGTACTATATTTTAAATGGTTGCATCGCCACATATTTTTTTGATTAGTAACCATTAATAGCGACGTCTGTGGCGAGTACTTTAAGTTTTATTTAAAATTATTCTAACTAACAAGGAGGAAAAAATCTAAATCTTAAGGCCCCATAAAAAATAACGGCTTATTTTCATTTAATTATCAATAGTTATGGATATTGGCAGCTTAATTGCACAAAAACTAGTAAAATTTGAGACTCAAATTGAAGAATTATAGATAATTTTAAAAATTTCTGATTTTTAATGGAACTCAGTATGAAAAACTTCTTTTTCTAGCTATTAAAAAACCCCACGCGACATATATCTATGCCCTTCCCACACCATTGTGATTACAGCTTCACTATCATAACTCTTAAGCTACCATCAAATCAGCACAACGACCAACATTCATAGTTTTGGCACATAAACTTTCCTATCAAAACATCCAAACACCCCACACTATCTAAATTATTTCCCTTTTTAAACATTATTCGAAACCTCTCATTTGAGATGAAATCAAAAACCATAAAACAATTTGTGATCAATAATTTCTCTTCTCTTTCTTTTTCCAACAATATAGCGGTATCATCAAAATATCAAAATGCAAGAATTTGGTTTTGTTTACAACATGAATCCACCTTCTCCAGGTGGAGAAGAAATTCCAGATGTCGAATTCCCAACTGAATCTTTGAACAAAATTGATTCTACAATCAATTTAGATTCAGATTATGAAGATCAGTTTTCAGATAAACCACCATCTTTAGTCTACACTTCTGATGAAACTTCGTCTGATTGTCAACCACCTTCAAAAAAATTAAAATCAGATTCAAAACCGAAATCAAAACCAAAGAAGTCAAATTTAAGCGTCTCAGTTTCTGCTACTGCTTCTACTTCTGCTTCTACTTCTACTTCCAACAACAATGATCCAGATTTAGAAAATCAACAGCCAACAGAAGATTTACAAAGCTCAAATGAGTCTTCCCCAATTGAAAAACCAGCGGAAACAGATCCATCAACACATATCCCAGACACTGAAGAAAATCAAAATTTAATCAATTCAAGAGATCAATATTTAAATTCAGTTCTAATGATTAATACAACTGGTGATCCTACTATTTATGAACTTAAAGAAAAGGCAAAATTATAACCTGGCAAAAATGTTGAATTAAATCAATCTAATAAGTGGTGGCTCGATCGAAGGAGATGAAAACTTTTAGGCTTAATTACTTAACAAAATGGCAAAAAGCTTATAAGAATACAAAGCTCTTGAACACCAAGAAAATAAGATGTTTTAAAATGCTAATTCAAAGCTTGGAAAAATACAAGGAAAAGTGGGAAAAAAGTAAGTTGAAAAAACTTGGGTAGGTTTAAATGACAAAAATAATGATGATAATCTGTAATCGGTTTACTGAAGAGAGTCAAGGCAAAAAGAAGTTGAGCAATTAGAGCTTAAGTTATTAAAGTTTGACTTCAATGAATTCATATTACGCTTCAAAAAAACCAATAGGAATTGGAACATTAAAAAAGATGAATACAAAAAAAAAAAGACGGGAATATTAGACTGGAAGAAATTCAATAACGTGGTGGTAACTGTAAGTTATACTGGATTGTCAAAACGCTAGTTGCTGGTACAATACTTAAATTTGATTAAACGCAATGAAAAGGTCGTTCTGGAAACTCAAAAGAGATCATCCAAATGAAATTAAATAAATGGTTGACCAGTTAATAATAATGGAATAATATTAGCTAGTATCATTGACTACAGTGTAGTATGTATAAACTAACTTTGTATTATGCATATATAAAGTTCCTCAAAAAATTAGGTTGAATCATTATTCAAACTACTACTGCTTTCTTCATTGTTATTATTGTTATTGGTATTATTATCATCATCATTATTATTGTTATTATTATAGTTATTATTATTGTTATTATCATCATCATTTCCAGCATTTGTAGAATTATAATCACCAACCTCTTGTCTTTCTCTTTCTTCTTCATTATGAATAGCATTCAGACGTTCTTGAATTATTCTTCTTGTAAGATTATAAATTGAATCAAATTCATCACTAGAATTTATATTTGAAAGAGGTTGGAAATTTCTTGTTATACCTGCATTACTATTTCTACCAAATCTTCTACTAAATACACCATTTGGGAAAAGTCCTGGTAAATAACTTGTGAATAATCTTGATCTTAATTGTTGCATTGTTGATGTTGTATTATTGGTGTTATTGTTAGTTTCATTGTTAGATGGAGCTGATGCTGGAGTGTTTGTGGTTGGATTGGTTGTTGAGTCATTGTTTCCTGAATTTTCCACTAATAAACGAGAGAAAGCTGAACGCGGTCTTGCTCTTGCAAGTAAATCTGAATCAGTTGCTAATTGTGGTCTCAAAGTATTGGTGTCTCTATCTAATATTATAATAACAGGTCTGTAGTTGTTTCTGTTGTTACTATCTGCTCGTGCCGGTGTTGTTGTTGTTGTAGTAGTAGTAGGATCATTGTGTTCAGTGGTATCAGCTGTTGTTGTGGTTGATGCTGTGGTATCATTTGTATTGGTATTTTCGTTATTTGTAGTTGAATTATCATCTTCATTAACTAATGAATTCAAGTTTGGAAAGTTCAAAGTAGAGGGCAACGGTGGAGCTGCATATGCTTCATGACGACAAAGGGGACATGTCGCGTTAGTTTTCAGCCATTCATATAAACAATTTTGTCCAAATATATGATTGCAAGGTAATTTAATACCAATATGAGGGAAGTCTTTATTGAACGAGTTGCCCATTTCTGCAGTTTTAGCTAGTTTAGCTGCATTTTCAGTAACATCCTGCTCATTATCATCATCATAATTGTCATCTTCAAGTCTTGGTCTTTTCCCATTTTCATTGAGAACCGGTTCTCTTGTATTGACAGTGGTATTTTGTGTTTTTGGTTTAACAACATGTTTTAAATCTTGAACGTAATCATCAAAGCAGATGGGACACTGCTGATCTTGCAGCTCTTCAAAAAGCACTGTAGGGAATTTGTTGAACTCTTTTAAAGGAACACCGTGTTTCTTCTTGATAGAAGAGGCGATGGCTAATATTGCAATGGATGCAGCAAATTCCATTAGCTCCTGAAACTGAGCATCTGTTCTAACAGCAGGGATGTTTGGCACATTTAAAGCAAGAGTACCAGTTCTGGTTGTAGGATCTGCTGCTTCTGGTGTGCTGGTGGCTTCAAGAGCGGAAGTCGCTTGCGTTGGATCTAGTGAATAAACATAATTGACGTTGATGGTCATGTTGTTGTTTCTGGTTGCAGGAGGTGCTGGTGCCGGTGCCAGCATAGACGCTGGGTCTCTTTCGGAGTCTGATTCTGCTGCTTCTCTGATGCCTTGTCTGTTCTGAAGAAGAATTTGAGGAATGGAGATGATGGTGCTGTCTGTGTTGTCTTCTCCAAACTGGAAAACAATGTAGTTTGGGCTGGGAAAGTTAGTTCTGAACTGCTGGGAAAAAGAAAGGCGATGTGTACATAGCCGAAGCACTCACTGTTCACGCTCGTCAGCCATGCTTGCGACACAGGGGGTTTTAAACGAGTCTTGTTGGATGGGAAAAGTTGTTGATTTGAAATGAAATGAAATTTGTGCTTAATTTCCACAAACCAGAATTTTGGGTATTTAATAAATATTTACACTTCTTGCTTGAGAATTGAAAAACGATGGATGACACAACGAGAATTGCTAGCTTCATTGAGAAGCATCCGAACGACACATATTACATTGACGGGTGAGTCTTTTTTTCCAGCTCTAAAACCTACAATTTCTCAGCTTTTATATGTACTAACAATAATTCACTTATTTAGCAATGATGCAAGAAGCGTGATTTGCCAAAAGACTCCCAATGGACAGAAGTGAGTTAGATGAACAATTCAACATCTACATTAACATCATAATAACATAATACACAGTTGTGTAACGCTTTCAGCCAACAAAATCGAGCTTTTCCAGACAATGCAACAGTTTGTGAGTGTAATCCAGAATATCAGTATCATTCAGCTCAGAGTACGTACTAACATCGACTAAGAAATATTTTTGCTCGCTCACATCTGACCCTGCAGACACGACGTTTATTTGCCAGAAGATTAAATAAGGGTGGAATGGACAGCGTTTTGAGTTGGTTATTAGTGTAGTTTACAATCTAGTACTACTAATTTTAACACCATGGGATTGAATTTAGAGTTGATTATTATAGTTCTTTGGTGGGTTTTTGTATTCAGTGGTGAGCCATGATGCAAAGGTATTCAACCCTTTGAAGATATCAACTAAAGCCATGCTACTAGTGGAAGATTACTTTAGGGTAATTTGAAGTTGTGTGTGTTTCAGTCACAGGGCCAGTCAAATTCAACATCAAATTTAACAAGAAGCTAAACAAGGATCATATTGTAAGTCATGTTAGGGAACCACTCACTAGTAGGCTGTAACCAGTCACCAGCTAAAAGCTGCTTTGCTAAACTCCAGATATGAATAACCACTTAATCTTTCCTAAAGAAGCATGAATTTCGATCTGTGTTTGAATATTTATATGGTTGTTGTTCAAACATGATATATCTTCATCATCGGCTCACAGAGAAAGATCATAGTTTGACACAGTAGACTGTGGTTTAATATGTGGTGTATTTTTTCAATGAGAAATAAAATGTTTGGTGATGTTTTATGATTGATGAAGAAAAAATAAAAAACAAAACACACAAGACACTGAGAAGCAACGGATTACTATCAACTGACCAACATCTCATCGTTACTATCTGTTGTTATCACTACTTATCTTCATCCATTTCATGGTAAATGAGAATAAAAATAAATTCACTGAACCTTACTCAAATTTCAGGCTTTTTTTCCAGTTTTTTCTTAACCCAAACTCCTCACCACTTCCACATCCCTATAAACTATCTCCACCACTGATAATCCCACTCAATTCTGCTTCTAAAGCCATCAAATTTTGGAATCTTCAAAACTGACAAATTGCTGACTAAGCATCCAAACACCATTTTTTTCTATTTTGATTTTTGAATTTTCTCGCCCTACAACAAAATTAATAAAAACAACAACACAACAACAGAAAAAACCAGCATGAAAATGTCAATGGAAGACGCTGCAAACGAAGTTCAAGCCGTACTTGAGAACTGCATTGAGACATTGAATGAATCAGAGTTTGATCCGTTCCGTCAGCTATCAGACTCACTGACTTATTCAGTACAGAATGACCAAATTATTTCCAAATTGAAAGAACTGGATGACAAGGATATTGATATTACACTAATAGTACAGATTGCCAGCAGCAGGCAGCTTCAAGAACAGATCGATGGTAAGGACTCAACAAACGGTTACAATAAGAAATCTATTGCATATCTTATTGATTTAGTTATCTTCTTGAAAAAAGCTAGTTATTGTTCAAATTATTTACCTATACAACTTTTAACTTCATTGATGCTGGAGATGAATAATTCATGGCTATTGGACTTTTGGCCCTTTTTGGAACTTAGAATCAATGTGCTCAAAATGTTAACACCAGATGAACAATTGAATCCTTTGAAAGGATTAGCCACCAAATTCTTGATTGTTTTGAATCAACGTGTTGAATCTTTGAACAATAGTAATGATCCTAATAGAGACATGTTGAAATTCAAAGTTTTGCAATTCATTACAAGTATTTTCAAACCATTTGAAAGACCATTCCATAATAGAAATTTTCAAATTGATTCAACCAGAATCACTGATTATCCAGCAGTACCAAATTCAACTGCTTTAAATGATTTCCACACGTTCCAAAGAATTCTACTGTCCCCATTACACGGTAATCTTATTGCAAACGTGAGATTAATGGATAACATTTGCTTCAAATATCTTGGGTTATCATCAAATGGTGCGAACAATAAAAGACAAATAAGACAAGAATCAAAATTTTCAGATAACACCGCGGTAAATTATACCAAGAAAGAAGGCGTAGAGTCATTGAAATTCTATGAATCAAAACCATTTGATGAGACAAATTTTTTAATAAACGAAGCAGAAATAAACAGAGAATTCAGAATAAATCAAACTTTCAGAAACATAGTTGCCATTGAATTATTTTTCATGGTGAATTTTTATATGAATGTTAAAGATGGTCAATATCAACAAATAAAACTAACTAATTTACAACAAAAAGATTTGAATAATGTTTCTAAACAATTATTTGCCATTAAAAAAACAATATCAAATGAATTTTTGGAGAAAAGAGTTTTTTTCACATTAAGTTCACTATCGTTCCAAGAATCTCAATGGAATAAATTTATAAATGGAGTTTTCAAAGAATTTGGTAAAGAATTAAGTAGTTATCAAGAAATCAATATTGATGCTAATTTTGTTGAAAAGAAGAAATTTTGGGCAGTTTGGGGAACAGCTCAATTATCTAAATTTTGGCAAACTGAAACAGGATTGGATATTTTACAAAAAATGATTGTTGATGAATTAAAACAGTCGAATTTAAATGATGATGATGGTGATGTGGAAATGAATGTTGATGAAAATTCAATTGATGATGAAATAAGGGAAAAACAAAATGATAAAGACTGGATCGTATTAAGACAGAATAGAATTAAGCATTTGTTCAAATTTAAGCATGTTAACAGCAAGACTGGTGCGAAAGGTTTGAAGGATGAGAATTTGAAAAATCAATATGATCAAGAATCTTTGGCAAAATTACAACAGGAGAAAGAAACTCAACAGAAGGAAAGAGAAGAAAGACAGAAATTCATTAAAGAAGAAACAGCCAGATTTGAAGAAATTGAAAGAAAGAGGAAACTGTCTGAAGAGATTGATTTGGATCAAGATGGAAACGAGATTAAAAGACCTCACACTTTTGCTGGAGAATCAAATAATTCAAGCTCTTTGGATAAAAAGGACACCAGAGAAACCAAGAGTGCTGGTGTAGATCTTGATTACTGATAGAGATTGGCTTCAAAGCTCATTTTGAATATCTAAATTTCAATGCTCTTCGATTGTGATTCGTTAATAAAATTTGTAGATAAAAAAAAAATCAAAATCAAAAATTAATTTTTTTTTTTTTTTTTTTTTTGAAATAAACTGAGAGAGATAAACAAATCTCACAAAGGAGAGCGAGATGTCCACTGCGAAAGTAAGAAAACCACGCAGATCATACAACTGTGGACCGTGCAAAAAACAGAAAATCAAATGCGACACTCAAACTCCGTGTTCTGCGTGCTTGAGACATAATAGAGTCGATCAATGTTTGGCTGCTCCTCCAAATCCTGCTGTTCAAAATGGTCCTAAAATACAAAAAATACATATAACAGAACTCAGTGAAGCCACCACAAACACCACCAGCAAGTTTATTCCCATCAACCCCAAACCAATAGCATTGCATCCTTCTTCTTTGAATTTATCCAGCTTATCAACAAATCACTCATTGACGCTTCCTCCTTTACCGTCTTCATCATCAGTACCCAAATCTTCTTCTAATGGCATGAGTATATCATCATCATCATCATCAGCACTGAACAGCACGTTATCATCAAACTCATCATCCGCTTTGGTGACTTCATCTGATAAAGAAGTCTCCGAGTTGAAAAACAAAATCACATACTTGAACGACCGTTTATACACTTTGGAGACACAACTGAAATCAACATCAACATCAACATCCACATCTACAGCAGTGGGAACACTCACTAAGACCAATACCAGTACAACTACTGCAACGAAAGCAGATTCATATTTCAATATTGACGCAATCTTAGAATTTTTACCAGATGACGATTCTTTGAACAATCTAATACTTCTTTACGTGAATTTTATGAACCAACCTTTTAATGTAATAGACTCAAAACTTATATCCAACAAACTATCAAGACTTGCACAACTAAAACAAAACATCAACTATAAATTTTTGTTAAATGATGAAGATTACGAATCAATAGCATTAATTTCAATAATTTGTGCTATATCATTATTGCATCTACCTTTAAACCAACTGATTCAATTAACATTGATAAACACAAACAATGAACATGAATCACTCTTCAAAAAATCTTTTGAAATCTCTAAAAAATTTTGTAATATAACTCAAAATTGTCTAAACATTATTAACTATAAAAAGACACCAAAATTGATCCATTTACAAATTTTATTAACTTTGTTCAAATACAATCAAATAACCCAGGATGAAAATCTGAATATTACACTCAATTGTGAAATTATTGCAATTGCCTATATTTTAAACTTACAAAAATCGTCAATCCCTCAAAATTCTTTAGAGTTAGAAATTCAATCAAATATTTGGTGGGAAGTTTGTTTCAATGATCAACTGAACTCGATTTTCAATAATTTCCCTCCATTCATCAGATTTGATCAATTAGACAACAACAACAACAATAGTAACAATTCATTATCATCAAACATCAAAGCTTTCATTCCAGTTGAAGTTGGAAACAATTTCAAAACCATTTTCACACACTTTGCTAAAATCATTAAATTGATAAATGATTTACCAACCACTTTGATTAATGGTAAAAATCAATCAAAATTTGAATTTTTCCAAAATTTAATATTAATTGATAGACAATTAACTTCATTACATATCCCACATGATTTTTTAATTATAAATGAACGAAATAATAATGTGCTTTCAAATTTCCAAAATGCTAATTTACAATTTTTGTTATTATTTTATAGATTTTTCATCTTTAAGACAATTTTTTTCAATATTAAGAGAACTTCAAGTGTTTGGTACATTATGAATTCAATCTTATTGAATTTCTTCAATAAATATATGGATTTGAAAAACTCACATGACTTCAACAATGAATATTTGATTATGCATTACGTTCCTTTAATTAAATTCATCATATCATTTACATTTTGGAATTTATTAAGTTGTTTTAATATGGAATTTTCAAATGATGATTTTAAAACTAATCAAATTCAATTAAGAGAAAATTTACAAATTTTAATAACAGATTTAAATTTCATGCTTAATACATTAACAAACTTGAATGTTGAATATTATAAAAAATCTCTTGAATTATTGAATTTTTTGAATGAAATTTTAGTTAATTTCCAAATAAATTCTGATTCAAATGCATTAATCTATAATGATTTTTTAAAAAATAATTTCAATTTATTTCAAAGTTTTGAATCGGATTTAGGTGTTATGCCAAACAATGAATTCTTAAATGAATTTATTTCGTCAATACCTCCTCATGATTTCATTCAAAATTATAATTTTAATAATTTAGAGAAATTTAAATTGAATTGGGATTTTTTGGTTAGTTATTTGGATGATTCAAAATTGGAGTTTTTACAAAGTATTGGGATTTAGCTAGGAATTTATATATGGATAATAAACACTAGATTTAAGTCTACATATCAACGTTAAAAAAACAAACAAACAAACATAGGTACAAATTAATTAAAACTGAAATTCAAATCTTTAAAACATTATCTTCTTCTTCTCCTTCTTCGTTGGAACTTCCAACCAAACTCATAACATCTTCATTATTAATGATACTCTCTATCTTATTGAACATATCTTTGGAACTTACCTGTTCATTAATATTTGGATTCTCCATTGTGAACTTGTTCAAAACTTTCATTAAAAATTCAGGAACAACATTCAATTTCTCATGTTTTGTAATTAAATAGTCAACAACTTCAATCGCCAAATAATAGTTCTCCCCTTCTCCTTCATTAAAGGCGTCATAATAGGTATTTGCCACCGCCCCACCGCTATTACCACCACCACCACCACCACTACTGCTACCTGAAGGTAATGACGTAATTGGTTTAGAATAAAGAATGTTTGGTGAGATAACAGTTGATAAATTATGAACATCCATTTTAGAACCAGATTTTTCATCAAGATTGGAAAAAGATGATGACCACATAAAGAAAAACAATAAAACTTCTAGTAAATCACGATTATATTTTGGTAATAATGAATAACAGATTTCAATGATAAAACTTTTCAAAAAACTTGGAACGTTGTTATTAGTGGTTGAAACTCTCTGAGATAAAATCCATAAATCATAAAGTTTGAAAGTTAACAATGGATCAGGTAATTCTCTCAAAAATTTCTTCAATAAAGCACTTAATTGAACAACATTTTCATCCATCAAATTTGGAATTTTATCAGGATTACTATCCAATTCACTTGTAATTTCTTTCAATCTTTTAATATTACCATTTTTACGGAAAACACCTTCAACTGACATATCTTTCTGATATAATGAGTTGATTAATTCATCAATTAATAATGGGATCACAACTTTATTTGGTCCATTACTTTGTGAAGATTCAACACCAGTTTTTAAAGTCAATTCTTTTAGATCAGTTCCAAATACTTTGTTTAAAGTGGATGATGATGTATCTGAATTTGATGATTTTTTAGGGTTCATAAAATGATTTAATTTTTGCCAAAAATTTGGTGATGATGATTTTTTGGTTTCAACTAGTTGATTGAAATCAACATTGCATTTGATCTGATATTTTTCAATGATTTTTTGTAATAAGATGATTGAAATGTATGAAATTATCAGGTTTTCTCGATCAGTTAATTGTGAATAATATTTAACATCTGAAATTGAAGAATTTTTCTCAATATTGGTTCCTGGTTCTTGTCTGAGAACATTGCTGTTATGATTGTTACCAGAGTTGACAATTTTATCCTCAACTTTCTTGTTTTTATTGTTCTTGGTGGCAATTGTTGAACTGGAGTTATGTTTACTGATCAAATTGATATCTTTAACAACAGCTTTATTTTCTTGATAAGGATCATGATATTTGAAAGTATTTGGCCTTAATTCCCTTGCATGTTCAGCAGCAACAATTCTTGGGATATCATCTAAAGTTAAAGTTTTCTGATTATAAATAAAGCTTGTTGCCCTATGGAAACTATTCTCACTTAATTTCCCAACTAATGGTTCATCTTCGATAATGATTTTTTGTTTAACCAGTTCATCATCTTCTTCTTGATCAGCATTATTGATATGCGATTTATTTTTAGTTTTAGAATCATCAAATGTTTCAATAACAACAGATTTCCTTGCACCTTGTTTTGAAGTTGTATTGTTAATTTTAGTGTTTTGTCTTGTTGATCTTAATCTTTTGATATCATTCAAAGTTTTCATATAATTTTGTTCGTTTGCCTTTTTCAGTGGTTTATTTTGAATTGAAGAATCTATATCATTATTTTCTAAATTCAAAACAGATTTTGATCTGACCACAGCAATTTTCAATAGATAACTTAATTGTAATAATTTTGACACAGGTTTGAAACCAGTTGATGCATTTGGATCATCTAAAGCACACTGAGCACAATACACCAATTTTTTATTTTCATTGAAAGAGGCATCTTCAATACCATTAAAATTTTTCAAAACTTTGGAGCATTTGGAACACGATAAACATTCAACATGCCATCTTTTATCATTATATCTAACACAAGCATTTTCAATACTTTTATCACAATGGAAACAAAGATCTGATGCATTTGGATCAATATCTAATAAATCCAATGGATCGTTTGGAATATCTTCATGTTTTTTAACCTCTCTTAAAAACTTATCTAAGGCAACAGTTGTATGAGAAATCTTATCGTATTGTAAAGAATTGTTCAAACCATACCTTATTAAGAGTTTCAAATAATGAGCTAATCCAGTGACAACGGATAAAATCAAATCTTGTAAATCTTTTGAAATCAACCCTTTAGTAATTCTTCTTAAAGCAGCAAGATAAATCATAACTTTTGCAGATAAATTCTTTGGTTCTTTTTTCAAAGTTTGATAAGTGAATTGTTGAGGTTTAGGAGCATTCTCATCCATTGGACTTGAGACAGCACTATTTTCATTGAAAAAATTCGAATCTTGATCAATACCTAGACTATGAAGACAATCAATACTTTTGAAAAAAGCATCAATTTTCAAAATTAAACGAGTTGTTGCTAGTAATCCTTTCTGTTTATCACCAGCAGTAGCATATTGTAACATATCAGAAATACAACCGGCCGTATCTTCTTCAAATTTGAATAATGTTGACCAAATTTGTTCAATTTTTTTAGAAGCTTTATTTTCATTTTCCAAAGATTGTTGAGGAGTTGGATTAATATCTTTTAAATTTTTCAAATTTTCTTCTGTTGGTTCAATTTTAGGATACGCAATGACACCAATACTATTTGGGTCAATAGTAACACTCCAACATTTTTGAATCATATAACACTCAACATGCCATTTTTGATTTCTACCACCTCTAAAAATTTCCACATATTTTTTCAAAATCGAAAATTTACAACCTTCACAACGATCAACAAAAAATTTTGAGAAATGATAATGACAGTAAATGTCATTATCATAATTGAAAAAATCTTCATCGTTTTCAAAAGTTTTAGAGCAGATTTTACAACAAAAATGTTGTAAATCATATTTTCTTCCAAAAACTGTGTAATGAGTACTTTTCAAAAAAGCATTACAAACACAACAAGTTAAGCCTCTTCTTTTATAGAAATGATCTTCACAAAGTGGGATTTTTTCACCAGTTTCTTCATCGTCATAAGGGAAATAATTTGTTAAAATTGGTTGGTCACAATCATAACAGGTAAAACATTCTGTATGATAACGTTTACCCAAAGCTTTCACAGATTTTGATATTAATGGTCTAGAGCATTTGTAGCAAAGATTTGAATGATTGGTGGTTTTGTTTGAATTCTGTGGGATTAATTGTGCTGAAGAGTTTTGAGTGGAAATGGTTTGAATGGGTGTTGTATTATATGAAGTAAGTTTGTCAGACAAATGATTTGACACATTGGTAGATGCAGTGGTGTTATTAGTTGTAGGTGTGGTAGTTGCTGTCGATTGGTTGTTATTCAAAGCTTTTTGATCATTCAGAGGTGGAATAAATTTCAGGTACTCAGCATGTTTCTGAGATCTTGACCTGCTTCTTGCAACTAGCGGTGAAGTATTAATATTATTAATACTAGGGTTACTTTTATGCAATGAGTGGTTTGATGAATTAAGGTTAATGTTACTATTGTTGTTTGTGAAGTTTGATTGTATAGATCTGGGACTTGAAGGTTGTGATCTTTGATTGTGATTACCACCTAGAGTTCTATAGACATGACTGGACGTAGACTGAGGGCTGCTTGGGTAGTTTGGATGGAGCAGTTGTTGTTGCTGCTGCTGCTGATGAGGATGACGAATATGCTGTTGTGGTGGTAGTTGAGGTTGAGCCTGTTGTGGTGGTCTATTCTGGTACTGATAAGGACTCGTAGACGGTGAAGAAGGGTTTGAATATGAGTTCTGATAAGATCTTTGGGGTCTTGAAGGAGACGTTAACGCGCCTGGGACGTTATATGGTCTGTTGTTTTGAGTATTATTATTAGAATAGTAGGTGTTTGCCACTGGACTGCCTTGATCGTGAGGAAACGCGCCATTTGAAGACATGTTGTTGTGGGCGGGCATTTCAGAGGGGATTAACGGTACTGTATGAAACGGGTTGGAACTTGGACTTCTGATCTTTGGTAGTAGCTGATCTTATAGTATTTACCCAGAAAAAAAAAACACCAGTAGCTGCCACCTGTTTTGAGTGTGAAACAGTACGTTTAGCCTGTCTGTGTGGCCTAGTGAGTGGTGTGAAGAGTTGCAGGCACTGCAGTTGAGTCTGAGCAGTGTCTATTTGCCTACCGCTGAGAAAAACAGAGCAGTTTTTGAGGCGGTTTTTGGTTGTTTACAGCAGTTGATTCAATTTGTTTTGATTTGTTTTATTTTTGTTTTGTTTTAATGTTTTGAATGGAGAAAAAAGCTGATTTTGTAACAAAAAAAGAGCAAATTCTGAAGCTTAAAGAGCGTTTGAGTGCAAAAATACTACGTGAATAAATTAGATGAGTGGTACAGTGTTTCTACTACACTTGAAACAAAGAAACAACCACTTAAATCGCAGTACTTCCACTGTTTTACCTAGCAGATCAACTCAAAAACAGCCAAAAAGTTTGTTGATGCGCAACGACGTAATTTTTGAGAACTTACAAAAAAATGATGCATGTGACCAATCATGTGACTTTGTATGTCATGTGACCAGTCATGTGGTTTTGGTGGTCATGTGATTGATCATGTGACGTAAATCACGCACGTGACACATCATGTGACCCAGCTGAATTCGAAGTGATCATTTTAGAGACCCAGAACAAGTGATAATTAAATTAATCCAAAATCACAATCAAATCAATTGATTTCTTTATTGTGAACAACTCACACATAACAGCGGCTAACAAGAACACCCACCGTTTATCTTATACACACCAATTACAACCATCATTTACACTGCCTGCTCACACTTCACAGCACACACCAGCTTTGTTTTTTTAATCCCAAGTGGCAATATTCAATCTAGAAAAACAAACAACAATTGAGACAAACACCCACACAATCGAGCATCTGCAATACACACAATGGCACCGCAATGGATGCCCCAGAACTTACAGAAAAGACTGTTTGTTTACATTCTTCAACAATTATCGCTTTTCTCAGGGATTGATGTTTCAAATCTGGATGTGTCATTAGGCTCAAGTACACAAGTCACTTTAAAAGATGTCGATCTAGACACCGAGGCACTTCAAATACCAGGAATGTATGTACGAAGTGGTAAAGTGCAAAACTTACAGTTGCAATTGAATGTCAGTGGTGGAGTCAATCTTGATGGCAATGGGTTGAATTTAACTATTGCTTTGGCTCCAAGAAATAACAATCTTTCCTCTTCTGATGATGGCTCCAGATTTTCATTGGCTAAAAGTGCTATGGATTTGGCTACTAGTATGATTTATAATGATGAAATTGATGACGACGAAGAAGATGACGATGAAGATGAACAAAATGGGAAAAATTTCAAATTTCAATTGAAAGCTGATAAGACTTCTAAACCAATCGAACCAACAGACACAACAGATTCAGCAAATAACAAACAACCTTCGGCACTAAACGCAATGATGATAAAAGCAGCAGAGGCGGCATTGGCAAGATTACAGGTGAATTTGTCAAACATTACCGCAAGAGTGGTTATGGATGAAGCCACTGTTGATTTAAAAATTGATAAAATTTCATTGAAGACTGTTGATGGGGTTCGAGATGTCAAACTGGAAAATCTAATTGTTGTTGCAGTGAACCCAGTAACAAATCCTGGACAATTTGAAGAAAAAACTTTTAACGAGGACATAGTTAATGATGAACAAACTTCAAAAGATACTACTGGTAGTACTCTTGCAAATGACCAGCATAATAATTCTGTGGAGCCGAGTGATACTGAAGGTGAAATCATCAATGATGAAAGTGAAGAAGAAGAAGATCAAGATGATGATAGTGACAGTGATGATGAAAGAAATATAATGTCAGCTTCTTCCATCATGAAAAAACCAATGGAACTAAGTCGAAGTATCATCTATTCTAAAGATCAAGCAAGTACTATTTATATGAGTACACACTCTCATTTTGGAGATTCAGAAGTTTCTACAAAAGAACAAGATAAATCATCAATATTAGCCTCAATAAACTCAATTGACGTTTCATTCACAGGATTATCAGAAATCAATGATTTGGAAATTTTTATTGATCAAATCAACTTATCAGCAACTCCGATTCCGAAAACCTTATTGCATGTTCTTGAATCTTTATCACAACTGAGTTCAAAAGAATCATCTTTTAAAAAACCATTGAATTCAAATTTACAGAACTTAAGATCAAATGGTAATGATTCCAATGCTAACAACAATACAACACAACAACAAAAACAACAACAACAACAACAAAGCGATTTGGATTCATCAACCAATTTTTTTGACACTTTGAAAATAACTAAAATTGAACTCGATTTTATTTCAGCACTTTTACCCAATGGTAAATTCTCCAAACCAAACACGCTTAGATTGATAACTGAAGATTTGAATGTGCTCCAAAAAGATTCCGATTTGATTTACGGTGGCTTGAGAAAACTGAAAGTGCTTGATTCTTCAAATAACCTAGTAATAAGATTTGATAGTGATGATGATGATACAACAAAAAATGATTTTAGATTTGAATTGAGACCAAAAACAAATGAATTCACTTTATTATGCCCAAATAATTTAGAGATTAATTTGAATGCTGATACCATACAATCATTGGTCAATTTTTCATCTTTATTCCCACAGATTTTTGAGTCCTTATCAAAATTAAATTCAAACCAACCAAATTTATCTAAAAATTCAAAACCAAATTCAACTGTTGTAATTCAAACATCATTAATTAGTATCAATTTGAATTTTAAAAAAGGTTATGACTTAAAACTAAATTGTTATCCAATCTCATATCAATCAGAATTAAGAAATCTATCAATCAAGAAAATCTCCATTGATTTAGTTCAAAATGATGCTACTTCACAATTATTATTATTGAACCTGTTTGATATCAATTTCTTCAAGAAAGAAAAGCAATTCAAGTCATTTGATAACAATGGGAATGAAGTTGTTGTATCATCATTAAATTTCATTGATATTGACTCCATTGAATTCAAACAAGATTTCCAGTCCTTAATGACATTGGTCAATAAACTTCAATTTTTACAAAATTCCATCATAATTCCATCAGAGAAGATTTATTTCAAAATAAGAAAAAAGGCAAGAATCTCAACAAACAATTTGATTTTTAAACAAAAGTTATCAGTTGACTTGATTTCTTCAATTAATAAGATTACCATTGAAATTTCAGATTTATTACCAAATTTTGGTTATTTGAAAACAAATTTGAGTAAATCATCAATAGTTCTTAACAAGGGAAATTATTTACAAGTTTTCATAATGGATTTTGGCATTCAAAGATTGTTTGAATTCAATGAAAAATTGAACAGTTATCAAAAGGAAGATTTTTTGAGTGTTATCAATAAGGAAGATAAAGGGTCACCAATTGTTTCAATTAGAATAAGAGAGACTAAGACAATTAGTGTCACAATAAGAAATTCTATGATTGACTATTATACCAAATGGCTAAATTTTTTTGACGGTAATAACAATAACTCCAATGATGGATCAAATGAAAATGATTACGAAGAATCAGAAATTTCAAATTCATATTTTAGTATCAAAATTTCATTGATTGAATGTGGGATCGGTTTGAATCCGGGAAGATTATCATCAAAGGGCAATTTGATTATCAAAAATGGGAATGTTGATTTAACTTTCACACGAAATCAAATCAATATTAGAGGGAATTTTGGTTCAAATAATTTAATGTTAATTGATGATGTTAAAAACATTGAAAAATTTAACAAAAAAAATTCCAGAATTTCAAGTAAAATTTTCAGTAATTCTCAATTTAATTATTTTAATAATTGTGGGTTTTTATCAATTGGTAAAGTTCAAAGAATTTCAATTGATGGGATAATTAGAAACACAAGATTCATCAATGTTGCAGATAAAAAACTTTTATCTAACGTTACAAGTTTGATTGAGATTGATATTGGTTTGGAAAATTTAGATCTAGAACTTTGTGGTGATTCATTTCAATGTTTAATTCAGTTAGTTAATGATTTGAAGCAACCAATTTACATTAGACATGATTTGAAATATAAAAATTGGAAGAAGGATGATATTGATGTTTTTGAAAATATTGAAGAGTTCCAATTTAGGGTTGAGTCTAAAGAACCAATATCAGAATCAGTGTCTTGTAATGTTCCTGAAGAGGAATTAAGTTTTGTTGAAGATTATTACAATGGAGATCATCCTAGATATAAATCCGAATCTGAGGGAACTGAAATTGATGAGAATGAAACTACAGACATTTATGATGTTGGAAATGACACTGATGATGAGTTTAATATTGGTGATTTTTTGAGTACTCCTGCTCCAGAAGATGATGAAGAAATTATAGGAGGTTTGAGCGAATTGAATTTGAATCGGAACTCCACATTTTTGGAAAATAATGAAATCACATCACATAAAATTGGTTCAGATTCTGTGTTATTGTTTAATGAAGAACATTTCCAGGAACCCATTAAACAAGAAATTGAAACAATACCCGATGAAGATTCTACTGATAAAAAAATATACCCATTAGGTTTAACCGTTTTTATCAATAAAGTTAAGATTCATATATTTGATGGTTATGACTTCAAACACACAAGAAATGTCATTAAGAAATGTGTTAGCAGGCTTGAGAAGAAAGTTCAAGAAGAACAAGAAAGAAGAAGATCTGAACAGATTGCTAAAAATAATATTGGTGATTCAGTAACATCATCAACTTCAACGCCCAAGAGACAAGATGTAATTGGAGAGACCCTATTTGAATCCATTCATGTTTCTGTTCCAATGAATTCATCACCATCAAAATTAATTATGGGTATAAATAAAGATTTACAAGATGATGAATTAATTAATAAAAATGACTCTAAAGAAGATCCATCGATTGAGTTTGGTAAAACCAATATTAAGAAGCTAAAATTGAAAAGATCCAAAAAAAGTAAAATTATAATTGAGTTGAATAATTTTGAAGTTGAATTTAAGTTATTATCAAAATTTGATCCATTATCTTTAGATACTAATAAGATTAGAATTGAAGACGAAGAAGCAGAAATAGTCAATGAAATTACAATTAAATGTTTTGACTTCAATATAATTGATAAAGTCCCCTCATCAACTTGGAATAAATTTGTTACATTGATGAAAGAAGTTAATAGAGAAGTTGATTCACCTATGTTTCAAATGAAATTAACAACAGTTAGACCAATTTTCACGTTACCAACCACCGAGGTAATTTTAGACGTTAATATCCTACCATTAAGATTACATGTTGATCAAGATACATTGGATTTATTAATCCGATTTGGAGAATTCAAAGATTCAAGATTCCAACTAATTGATGAAATTGAAGATGAAATTTATATTGAGAAGTTTCAAATAAATTCGATTAAGATTAAATTAGATTATAAACCTAAGAAAATGGATTATGTTGGACTAAAATCAGGTCATACAAATGAATTAATGAATTTATTCATTTTAGATGAAGCAACAATGGTTTTAAAACAAGTGACATTATATGGAATCTCAGGGTTCCCCAAATTAGGAAAATTATTAAATGGATTATGGATGCCAGATATCAAGTCAACACAATTAAGTGGAGTATTATCAGGTTTGGCACCAGTTAGATCGATTGTTCAATTAGGTGGTGATTTCAAAGATTTGGTGGCAATTCCAATTCAAGAGTATCAAAAAGATGGTAGAATATATAGAAGCTTATCAAAAGGTATAAATCAATTCACTAAATCAACAACAAATGAATTATTGAAATTAGGAGTTAAATTAGCTGCTGGAACACAAACTTTTTTAGAAAATACTGAGGAAATATTAGGAGGTAGTGGATCATCAGCAAGATTGATCAATAATAAAAATGAGATGAATGATTTAAATGTCAATAGCAAGAGAAATAAGAAACTGTTGATTGATGATGAACTTGAAGATGATGAAGATGATAGTGAAGCTGGTAGATTTGGAAATATCAATGGATCTTCACAATTGATTGGTAGAAGTTCATTAGCTACGTTACCATTACAAAGATCAATTTATCAACCAGGGTTAGAATCAATGATTAATCCATCGGGGAGAACTCAAAAAAGTGGAATTTTTAAAAGAAATAAATATAATCAATATGAATTTATTGAAAATGAAGATGAATTATTGATTGAGGATAAAAATGAAGAGTTACCAAGAACAATTAGCTTATATGCAAATCAACCAACAAATTTAAAAGAAGGAGTTTTATTAGCATATGATAGTTTAGGCAGGAATTTTTTTGTTGCAAAAGATGCAATTTTGAAAGCATATTCATCATCAACTTCAATTAACAGTGAATCCAGTAGTGGATTTGACGAAGAAGAAGAGTATGAAGCAAGTCGAAATAAGAACATGTTTGCCGTTATTAAAGCAGCACCGATTGTGTTATTAAGACCAATGATTGGTGCCACTGAAGCGGTTTCAAAGACGTTGTTGGGATTGACTAATCAGTTAGATCCTGATCAATTGAGGTATACTAAAGACAAGTATAAAGAGATTCAAAAATGAGAATTATAAATGACAGTTTGGGAATTAGTTTGATTATTATGAGTTTGAATACATGAACAAAGTTATGAATAATGCTATATGTGTAGATCTACTAGTAGTTCATGACTCATCATGAATTGATTTGAATCTCTCATGGAGTTTGGTTCATGGATACAGAGAAATGATTGATGGTAATAACTTCATCGATAGAGTACAGTAGTACCTACCAATGAAGAGAGATGAATCATAATTCAGTAAAATAATTTAATGCCATGTACTTCGAATTGAAAATCTATTGGATAATTGAGCTCCATTTTGAAATGAATTACAGATTCCAATTGACCAGAGATTGCAGAAACCTCTCAATCCAGCCAAACCCGTGAGACTTTAATGAAAAAAAGCTGTGAGAATTTTGTGAATCATAGAAACAACAACAAGTTCATGAAGTGAAAATGGTAAACCCACCAATTACAGAGCAGGAAAATTTTGCGAAAGCATAAAAATGAGGTTTTTTTAATAGAACAAATGGAACATGAATGGATTAAACGAGCAGTTGGGTTCAGAGTAGAATGGAGCGTGAGTAACACTAGGGACTTGTAGACTGGTAGAAGGAATGATGAGTTCTGAAGTGCTGAAACATGGAAATTAATTATTAAACTCAAGAGTCTCAAACTGACTAAGCTATTACGCTATGTTTTTTTGTGTCACTTTCCACACTAAGAATTCCAGCAGAGGGGCTCGTCACACAGTGGACAAAGGAAGAGCAACCAAGTGAAGTAAGTATATAAAGCGAAGATTCTCCACCAGCAGAACACAACTGTTAGTTAGCAGTGTTGACTATATTAGAGAAGTCAGAGAACATCTGTAAAAATATGAGCGATTTCAAATCACAAGAGATATTCAACACCATCAGCAAGGAGCTTTCATCCAACAAGGCGCTACACGAGCAGCTAGTGGGCAAAACCAAGTCCAAAATCGTGCTTGATGTCAAAAACAAGCAGAACAAACATCATCTTTGGCTGTTGAACTTGAAAGACACTAGTGGCGCTGCTGTTGCTGATGCTGATGCTACAGACAAATCGTTTGCTCAAGGTGCTGACTTGGTGATCAAGATCAACGATTTGGATTTCAAGAAGTTGTACAATGGGAAGATGAATTCTCAAAAGCTTTTTTTGAGCGGGAAATTGAAAGTGAAAGGTGACATGATGAAGGCTGCCAACGTGGAGAGTATTTTGAAAGCGGTGAGCAAGCCTAAAGCCAAGTTGTAAGGCACTTCTTCTTCTTCTTCTTCTTTTGTGCTGAATAAAAGAAATATTTTATGTACTAGTCTCGTAGTCTCCATTTCTAGTCTCTCTAGCTAGTCCCAAATGTGTCATTTTGAAGACTTGCTGGAGATTTGCAGCGTTGTTTTTGTGTTTTTTTTTGCAATTTATGGGAATTTGCCACCTTAATTTGATTGATTAATTAAACACAAAAACGAGCGATGGAGTTGTCCAATTGAGCTCGTTGTACCGCCAGCAAGGTGTGGCATGGTCCTGGGTTAAATTTTCTGCTTCTGTGGGATATAAATACAGCTGTGATTCCATTGTTAAACAGTTGTATCGTTCATAAATCATCAAAATCAACAACAAACAAACAACCATCACCACTAGCACTATGATCACAAGTTCCCATCCTGATATTGCATCGTTGTCCATCGACTCTTCCTCAGAATCAGATTACTGCACAGTGCCTTTCAGTGGCAAGAACGCTCAATTTGAAGAAGTTATGGATTCTATAGACTCCATTGGCTTGATCCCAGAACCTTTGATCGAATCAGAAGTTAGATGGTTCTATGAGAAATTGGGTATTGATGATGTGTTTTTCGAAAGAGAATCAGTGGAAGGTATTGTCAGTCATATTCATGCGTTATACTCTGCGAAATTAGATGCATTTGCAAGAAATGATTTATCAACTCCTTTCATTAATCATAAGATCGAGTCTGATGATCATGCTGTTTATTTTGACACTTCCATTGCTGGTGCTAACGATATTAGAAAGTCTTTTGAACAGAGAATCGATGAACTTTATTTAGACAACCTGGAAAAATCTTACAGAGTTGATAGCTTCACAGCTCCATTGGTTTTAGAGAACCTCCAATTCAAATTGAAATCTTCAAACAACCAAACTGTTAAAGTTCATTTTGTTTACAAGAACTCTTTTGTCAATTCAAATTCTATCTATGATGAAACTTTCTCGAAAATTGTTTCTAAACACACCAAAATTATTTATGATGATATAATTAATCAAGTCTTGAAGCAAACTGGACCAATTATCAAACATTTACCCGTTGATGATTACAAACATCGTATCATTATTGGTTACAAGAAGAACTCAACAAATAATTTCTTCAATGCTTTAACTACTTTGATTAACTATTATAAATTGAATCAAATAAGAAAATACGTCGAGAATTTTGCCAATGGTGTCACAATAATATCAATTTATTTAAGAGAATCTGTTGAAGCTCAAGAAACTCATATTCAACAATTAATCAGGGAAATCTCATTATTATACACCATTCCTCATGGTATTTTCCATGATTCCTTTGCATCAAAAGAGTTTTCTTTACAAGAATCCATTTATGCTCATATTGGTACAATTTTTGTCACTCATTTCTTGAATAGATTGGGAAATGAATACCAAACTTTATCTACCATTTTGAAATCTCACGACTCTATTCAAGTTGCTGCTTTATTGTCAAACTTGAAGAAAACTTTGAGATCTGAAACTTTCACTCAATCTTTTATATTTGATGTTTTCAACCGTTATAAATCAATTGTGTCTCAGTTATTCAGATCTTTTGCTGATGTTCATTATATTAGATCCAAAATTGAGAAAACTTTATCCTATCAAAGATTAAGTAAAATTGATCCAATTTCAAATGAACGTGAATTTGAAGATGTTTTAATGAAAAATTGCTTCAATGAAAATGATGCTTTGATTTTAAGATTTTTGTTTGTTTTCAATAAATCTATCTTAAAGACAAATTTTTTTGTTTCAACAAAAGTTGCAATTTCATTCAAAGTGAACGCAGATTTCCTACCAAAATTTGAATATCCTGAAACTCCATTTGGTTTATTTTTAATTGTTGGTTCTGATTTCAGAGGTTTCCATATAAGATTCAGAGATATTGCAAGGGGTGGTATAAGAATTGTCCAATCAAGATCGTTAGATGCTTATCAAGTCAATGTCAGAAACTTGTTTGATGAAAATTATAACCTAGCTTCAACTCAACAACGTAAAAATAAAGATATCCCTGAAGGTGGCTCAAAAGGTGTCATCTTGTTGGATCTAAATGCACAAAAAAATCCAAAAGCTTGTTTTGAAAAATATATTGATTCATTGATTGATTTATTAATCAAAACTAACATTCCTGGTATTAAAGAACCAATTGTTGATCTTTACAATAAAGAAGAAATCTTATTTTTAGGTCCAGATGAAGGTACTGCCAATTTCACTGATTGGGCAACTTTACATGCTAAAGAAAGAGATGCTCCATGGTGGAAATCTTTCTTAACTGGTAAAAGCCCACAATTAGGTGGAATTCCTCATGATGAATATGGTATGACTTCTTTATCGGTTAGATCTTATGTTGAAACTATCTATGAAAAATTCCATTTATTCGATGAAAAAATAAAAAAATTCCAAACTGGTGGTCCAGATGGTGATTTAGGTTCAAATGAAATTTTATTATCAACTAAGAATGAAGAATATATTGCAATTGTTGATGGTTCTGGTGTTATATTTGATAATTCAGGTATCAATAAACAGGAATTGAGAAGATTAGCTAAAGAAAGAAAAACAATCAATTTTTTCAATAAAGATTTACTATCATCCCATGGGTTTGTTGTGTTAGTTGATGATAAAAACATCAAGTTACCAAATGGAGAGACCATCAATAACGGTGTCTATTTCAGAAATAATTTCCATTTAAACATTTTTAATTATCTTGGAGCGGATGATAAAGATAAAATTGATTTATTTGTTCCATGTGGCGGTAGACCAGCTGCTATTGATATTAATAACGTTGAGAAATTGATTGATAATAAAACTGGGAAATCCAAAATATCAATCATCGTTGAAGGTGCAAACCTATTCATTACTCAAGATGCTAAAATTAAATTAGAGAAATCTGGTACAATTTTATTTAAAGATGCATCTGCAAATAAAGGTGGTGTTACTTCTTCTTCATATGAAGTGTTGGCATCACTAGTTTTAAGTGATGAACAGTTTTTAACCCAATTTCAAAAAGGTGAAAGTTTCTATGATGAATATGTTAAACAAGTTCAGTCAAATATTGTTAGTAAAGCTAAGAAGGAAGCTGAAATTTTACTTGATTTGAAGAAAAATTCCTCTGAAGATATTTCGTTGAGTGAGTTATCAGATTCATTATCAATTCAAATAAATAAATTAGCAGATTTAATTGCACAGAGTGATGATTTATGGAATGATTTGAAACTAAGGGAGAAAATCTTAAAAATTGCAATTCCTTCATTATTATTGAAAGATCATTCAATTGATGAAATTATTTCAAAATTACCAACAAATTATTTGAGATCGTTATTTGCCACTACAATTGCAACAACTTTCATTTATCAAGGTCGTGATCCATTGAATTTGATTGACTTATTAACTTTTATGAAAGAAATTATTTCCAATTAAATAAACTGAGGTTTCATATTATATATGTTTGTTTATACCTATTTGTTCTCACTGTAGTGATACATTGCATCAACTACTATACTTATTCACCATGATAAAGTTTATAGCAAATTTGCAACCAATGCAGCCAATATCATAGCACCACCAGGTATCTTATCAAACCCACGAGCTCCACTGTTTTTATAATCATTAACATCATGATGATGATAATAACTCAATTCACTGTTTTTTGGAACTTTAATTCCAGCATAAGAAACCAAAGTTATATCACCACAACCAACAACTCTCAATTCATCATCATGAACAACAATTGATTTCTCACCATCACCGAAAAAATAATCATTCTGTTTATTTAACGACAAGAATTCATCAATATAATGAGTCTCAAAATCACCTTTTGCATTAATTGGAATTATTTCTCCATGTTTCCCACTTAGATCACCAACTTGACAGTACTCCACGTCACTTTCATATTTGAAACATTGCGGATCACCATGACTTGGATCAAAAACATTATCTAATTTGGATGTCAATTGACCACACGATGAATCATGAATATGATACTGGAACGATGAATTCATATTCGGTAAATGATGCAAGTCAATACTGACTTTAATTGAACCGTTAAATAACCCGATGAATGCAAATTTACCTGTTGTTATTGAATCATGATTTGATGAATGGTCGTTGGCCGGTAAATGTGCAATTGCTATTGTTCCTAAAGGTGTATCTGAATTTGGAATTGCTTTTCCTGGTGAATTGAAGACTAGTTGGTAAATTGATTGTTGTGTTGATAATAATTGTAACTTTTGTAAAATATTAACCATCTTTCTTTGTTGCTGCTGTGTAGAGAACTGATTGTACTGATCTCCAAGTGATCAAATATTATTAATGAGGTCGAAGGTGGCCATTTTTAATATAGACTTGCAAATCTGACAGATAAAAATTGACAGAGCTCGCTGATGGGCGAGAAATTATCAATTAAAAAGTCAGATGACAGATGAAGTGTACACGATGCTGGAACAGCTGGAGTTCAGCGAGCTGATTAAGATTAGATCTAGAATGAGGTGATTTATAAAGCTATAAAGAGTGTGTATTAAAATTCTAAATCTAAAAAAAAAGTTAAAGTATTAATATGAAATCAATTAACACCAAGAAAGCTGGAGAGTGTTTCAATCAGATGAGATTATTAAAACAAGTAAGCAGCAAGTAAACCACCCAAGGTCATGGTTAAACCAGCAACATATGCAGAAGTTTTGAAAGAAGCAACACCGGCATTTTCTTCTTCGTCATAGTTGGCATAAGTGTCATTGGTGTGATTAGTGTAGTTAGAACCATTGGAAACATTTTTGACATTATCTTCAACATCTCTAACATCTTTGACATCTTCATCAAGATATTTCTCTAAATCGTCATCAAAATAGCCAGGGAATTCACGTTCGTCATCATCAACTTCCTCCTCGTCAACTTCAACTTCACCATCTTCAGTAGTTTCTGGTGCAACAGTTTCGGAATCTTCATAATCAACATAATCAGAATCAACGTTATCTTCATCACGACGATCAACAGATTGATCAGTAATTGCAAATGCACTAATTTGACCATCTTTTGATAAAATACCAGCTAATTCTTCATAGTTTTGAACTTGTTGAGCTTCAGTCTCTGCATTTAATAACAATAAATCTTCTGGTTCAAATGAAGGTTTGATAGTAGCACAAGCTAATCTATCTTGATTCTCTAAATGAATATTAACAGCTTTGTTACCAATGTATTGAGGATGTGCTGGATCTAATGAAAGATAAGGATCATAGTAAAAAGTTTCAAAACAAGTAGTATTGATATAACCATGTTTACCACTTAAATCACCAACTTGACAATACTGATCAGATTGTTGAGCATCACAATCTGGTGAAGCATTATAAGGGTTGAAATGTTTACCTGTAGCATCACAGTTACCATCAGCACCAACTGGTAAATCATGGATATGATAAGTGAAAACACCAGCATTTTTTGGTAAACCAGTAACATCAACATGAACTTTAGTAGTACCATTCAATGAATAAAATTGGATAACACCAACAACATTTTGACTAAAACCAGATGGGAAATCAGCTCTAAGAACAATATCATTTGGATTGTTTGAAACAACTTGAGCTTGTTGAGCTTTAACTGCACCAGTAATGGCTAATAAAGTGGACATTGAGATTTGTTTGAAAAGCATCTTTGGTTTAATTAAAGAATGGAGTTGAATAAAAGGTTGAATTGAAGTGGATATGAAGAACAACACTGCAAGACTGATAAATCAACAAGTATAGTAAAAGAAAAAAAAGAAAGTTATGATCTTTTCTTAATTAAATTTCATAATGAATTCACAAAAACCACAAAAACAGATTAATTGACACAAAAACGAATATAATTCAAAAATACCCGAAAGTCACCCGCTGTCCAACATGTATCTTTCCATTAACACTATTTTCATTCTACACCTCAAATTATTTGTCGTCAATTGTTCCAAATGCAATATTAACGTTCTTTTGGATGGGGAAAAAAAGTTTTTAATATCCACTAACCTCAATAATCTCAAATGCCAACTACAATTGACTCAAAATCAATTCAACTAAATATCTATTATATCTATTTAGCTACCACCAGTGTATACCATCTAGCTTAATAAACATCAATTTGAAAAATACTGAATAAAAAAAAAAAAAATAAGTGTAATTAACCTTTCCCAATTATTATAAATATATGCGTATGCAAAGACCAGTCAAAAGCAGGTCATAAAAATATCAATAAATGTGTCAAAATATAATGAAATGATTCTTGATTGATAGAAAACAAGATCAAATCAAATCAAATCAAATCATAAAAGATTCACCGCATCCACAAGTTCCTTTTGAATTTGGATTTCTGAAAATAAATCTTGAAGAGATTTTATCATCCAACCAATCCATTTCAGAACCAACAATGGAAAATAAAGCCTTTGAATCAATAACAACTTTCACACCATCTTGTTCCACAATTTCATCAAATTTTTGAGGTTCTGAAATATATTCCAAATTGTAAGTTAACCCTGAACATCCACGGTTTTTAACTCCTATTCTAATCATTTTTGGTTCTGGTTGATCTAATAATGCTTTTAAATGAATTACTGCGTTTGGTGCTAATGTTATTAGTGCTCTGCGTGGTTTCAATCTTCTTTTCACTTTTTTAGCTGGTGTAGTGGCTGTTGATGTTTCTGTAGTTGTTTTGGATGCTTGTACTGGTTCTGATGTTGTTGGTTTAATTGTACTACTACTAATACTACTACTACTAGTAGCAGCGGCGGCTTCTGTTTTATCAACGGTTGATTTCAAATCAATGGGTTTTTTCTTCAGTATATCTCTAAAACTTCTAGCTGGTAATGAATGTCCTTTCCACTGCCGTGGTTTCTCTTCCGTTGTTGTCTGTACTTGGGATTGAGATCTTGTTTGAATGGTTGATGTCAATGGGATATAAGATACATTATTTGACTGAGTGATTGGAACTGTTTGCATGAATCTTTTGGTGCTTTTGGTTGTGTCGGACATGTGTCTTCTTGAGCCAGACAAATTCGCTGTAATCTCACAGCGTGCTACTATCGTTCTGAGCATTTCCCGATGTATGTTTTGCTGTTTAGTTATTCGTCAATTGCCACCCACAATACATTAAAATTAATCCATCTTTTTAAATTTTGATTTCAATTTTGATTTTTTTTATAAATGCGAAAATGCGAAAATTCAAAATTCTAAAAAATGACTTTCTGAAAATTGGCGGGGCTCAAAACCAGCAATTCAGCCAATCAGCGTGCAGCAGAAGTAAGCAGCAGCTTGAGCCTCGGACCCGCCGGTCGGAGCTGCAAAAAGCTGCAGAGCTGTGTCATTGCTTAGGTAAGCACATATTACGTAATTTATGATCAATTGGTATAACCTTCAAAGTTCAATTTACGAGATTCATGAAATTGAATAATTAAGAAATACACGCCCAACAATACGCTCAAAATACCGCCAGTCAAATAGCACTCGTTTCCCTCTTCAACCAAGCCATAGCAAAAGAATCTTTCTCCAAAAATGGTGCAATGGATTCAAGCACTCTCTTATGATATTTATTGATTGTTGTTTTCTCTTCTTCACTCAACATTTCAACGTTGATTAATTTTTTACAATATGGAACCAACGTTAAATTCTTAAATTTGAGGAATTTTTTATCACCAAATTTCCCAGAAATTTCTTTATTTTCTTCCACCAATAAATCATTTTCAATTCTAATACCATATTTCCCATCTTCGTAATAACCTGGTTCATTGGTAATAACATTCCCTTTTTGTAATGGGAACTTAGTTAAACTTGGTCTTGTACTGATCCCCACTGGACCTTCATGAACATTTAAAAATGATCCAACTCCATGTCCTGTACCATGTCTATAATCTAAACCTTTTGACCATAAAAATTGTCTTGCTAAACTATCAATCATATAACCATTAGTACCTTCCGGGAATGTCAAATTTTCAATTGCTAAATTACCTTTCAACACTAAAGTATAATTATCAATTTCTTCTTTCTCTGGAGTTCTAAAATGAACAGTTCTTGTGATATCAGTAGTACCTTCATAAAATTGTGAACCAACATCAGCTAAATAAATCTTGGATGGATCGATAATAAAACAGTTATCTTTAATTGGTGAATAATGGATAATAGAAGAATTCGAACCGGTGGAACTAATAGTTTCAAATGAATTACCAACATAACCATTTTGTTCTTGTCTAAATTCAATCAATTTTTCACCAGCTGAATATTCATCAATTAAACCACCTTCATTAATCAATTGATGCTCCAACCATGAGAAAAATTTAACTATGGAAATACCATCTTTTAATTGAGCTTTTTGTAAATTTGAAATTTCAGTTGAATTTTTAATTGATTTGAAAATATCAATTGGTGAATGGATTTGTTGATATTTACAATTATTCAAATTACGAATAATTTCCCATGATGAATTATCAGGTACCAAAAAAACATTATTTTCAGCTTTCAATAGAATTGTAGTTTTAGATAATTCATGCCAAACTTCATTATATGGTTTGATTATAATTCCCTCATTTTGAAAATATTGCTTAATTCCATTGGAAAATTTGTTGTTTGTGAATAATGTAATTGTTGATTCATTAATAATAACATATGCGAAAAAAACTGGATTGTATGAAATATCAGACCCTCTTAGATTAAATAACCACGCAATTTCATCTAACGAGGATAACAACATAGATTCAGAGTTATAATTTTTCTTAATTAATTCCCTTAATCTTGCAAATTTACTTGAAAATTCTTCACCAGAAAATTCAGCTGTTAAATAAATTAAATCATTACTTGGTCTTGTTGGCATCTCTTCAAAATCTGGCCAAATTTCATCAATCAAATTTTGTTTAATTGGAGTTAATTCAATTTTAACAGATGGATTACCAGATTCTTGAATTTTTTTAGCCACCGTTGATTGGAAACTCAAGACTTGTTGATAACTAATTAATCTTGGATCAATACCAATTTTGATCACTGATTTATTACCAGTACCTAAAGATTGTTCAATACAATCATTAATAACCCACTCTTGCCATGTTGGTTCATTCTTCGCGCCTTGTCTCAATAAAGTCCAATTATAATCCAATTCTTGAGATGCTTGATTGAAATAACGTCCATCTGTACTCAATGCACTTTTACCTTCTGGATCTTCATTGAAATTTAACAAATCACGAGTGACGATAGCTATACCTGCACTACCAGTGAAACCAGAGATGAAACTTCTTCTTTGATCAGCACTAGAAACATATTCAGATTGATGTTCATCTTCACTTGGAACAATATAAGCAGCCAAGTCCAAATCTTTCATCTTCAATCTTAGAGACTTCAATCTTTCCGTAGTGTTGACATTCTTAGTGGCACACAAAGTGTCAGAAGAATAGATACTATCAGAGGAATTTGATCTTTTTGGAGAAGAAACACCCGAACTTCTTCTTGAAAATTGTCTCAGGAAAACAGAGGTTCTTCTATTCTGTCTAGACAACAACCCAGGTGAGCAAGTACAGTTGTTACAAGGTCTGAACCCACTTCTTGCCTGTTGCGCAGGTGAACCGTATCTGTTACTTGCTCCTGCGGTAGACGAAGTGTTCAAATTCATGTTTTGGGTGTTTGAAATTAATGAGTAAGTTGATGGTTTTGCAGTGATTTTGCTCGACATTTTCATCAGCATGTAGTTGTGTTTTCCAATGGAAGGCAATGCAATAAGTCACCGCACTGAATCTGCTGTGTTATCAAAGCGTTGTTCGTCGGCCAATTAAACCTGTGAAATTACAAATTAATCGCAAAATTTCCAAAATTTTGAAATTTCTCATTATCAGTTTTTTGTTTTTTTTTTTTTGTGCTGGCAAAATTTTGTTTAACGATAAAAATTAATCACTACAAGAAAACCCCATTAAAGTGCTGATTGAAAAGATTTTATTCAGATGACAATGAGACAATCTTTCTATTCGATTCTAATTGTACTGCAGAAATTTTATCATCAACTAATTTTTTACGAAAAAAAGCAGCTCAACTTTCTCACAGTTTATGAACAACATAAAAAAGCAAATACGCATTCACCGCAAGAACTTGCTCTGTAGAAACTTTAGCGATGGTAGAATCATCACATTTAAACCAATCCCCACTGCTGTTCTTCACTATTGCAATATAATGTCCTGTGTTTACAGATCCAATGTGACAAACAATTCCAAACAATTCGTAATTTAAATCTGGATCTATTTCATTTCCACTAATGTTGTAATTAGTGGCAAATTCACTAACGTTTAAGAATAATGGGAATTGGATCTTGTTTTCTAATTTAATGGAAACAGAATCATGTTTAAATCTTTTCAATTGAAACACTAAAACGTTTGGAAATTTCAAAATTGATAGTTTTTTCATTGCATTGGTTTTTGATTGACATTTAGAACAGTTGTATTTGATATCTAATCTTTCATTTCTTGTGAAATTTTGTAAACATTGACTTAAAGTAGTTGTGGTTGGTGAAATTTCTAGTGAAATATCAATTATTGGATCAATTGTAGTAGTGATGTTGTTACATTCTAGGCAAGTGACTGAACTTTGTAGATCACTTGAAAATGTTTTATGGATGATACATTCACAAGGTTTATGTTGATGATGATGATGATGGTGTAAATGACTATGACTATTTGGGTTATTATCTGTATGCTGATTTGATGCCGATGCCAAATCTTCTGTGCTATTATTTATGTTATTATAATTATTCTCATTTATTCCAATGTTCGTGTTTGTATGTGTTATATCTTGATGCAAATGATTAATTAAAAACTGGAAAAATTCATGGGCATCTTGTTCTGAATACCCAGCCAATGATCTATTAATTTTCCATGATGCAGTTAATAATGATGTAGGTCCAAATCCTGAGGTATCTTTTGAAGTATAAAATTCAGTGAAGATTTCATCAACACAACATGTAATACAACTATCTTTACCTTTAGAGCAGTTGAAATGACCTTCACTCATGAAAAAATTTCTAATCAATGGATTATGAACTATGGTTTGTAATATACTACTCATGAAACATGTTGATCCCATATTAACGAATCCTCGTAATCCAGTCACAGTTTTACACTCGGATGATGGACGTGAGTGCTCTGCAATCAATTTCAGTTGTTTTTCATCATGAACTGGTTCTTCTAAAAGAAATTGACAAAAAAGTGTTAGTATTAAAAGAAATGATCCAACAAAAATTAGTTTGGTTTTTACGCACTCATATTTTGTAATGTCCGTTTTCGAATTACTTCTAGCACATTATCAGTAGTATAATCACCGCATTTGAAACAAAACAAGTAACCCAAACGAGTATCAATTCCTTAAAAAAACAAAAAAGTTAGTTATCTAAAGCAAAGAATTTCAGAATCACGTACCAAATACATGTCCACTGCTTTTAGCGTGTGCAATAAAATGATTCCCCTCCCAGCATCCAATATGAGGACATTGTAAACACATAAAAGTTGAACCAAATGAGTTTTTACAATCTTTACATTTCATTGATTTTGCTTTCAATTTGAGTAATTTTTTAGCATCAATTTTGGTTTTGTTGATTTTATGTTGATAGCTTGGTAATTTGTTATAAGGAGTTAAATTTAATCTTGCCACATTGATTGATAATGAATAATTCCTTAAAACTGTTTCTTTTGCATTTGAATTTAAAACTTGAGCCAAATGAGAACAAGTGTTTAAAGACGATGGCATTGTGCTGAATGCAACTGGTGTAGCTGTTGTGGAGGTGTTAGGGGTCTCTGGGGACCCTGTTAATGACATTTAGTTCTCTTGTTTGTTTTTGATACGTTGCTTTTTATTGCTTTTGTTTGGATAAGACAAAAATAAAAAAAAAATATTAATAATAGTAGTTGAGGGTACCTGGATTTCTGTAGATCTGTAAATAAAAGTTTCCGTAACAGAGTCTTTATACTGCTGTGGTGATGTAACGTATGTGTGTCCCTGATGAAAAGTTTCTATCTGACCAATATCCACCAATTCTATTATTGAAAAATTCCACTTCAAAAAAACCTGTACTTTATAAATTCCAGTTTATATAAAAAAAAACCTTGATTTTTCCCCCACTGATCCCAATTCAAACTCTTGATCTCTTGCTCTGAGACTGTCACTTCAAGGACCCACAAAATCAGCTCTTGATCAAAACAATAAAACAAATTAAATTTGGAGAATCCGTCTTAACAATACATAGAAATTTACAAAAAAAAATAATTCATGAAATTTTCCTATCAATTTCACTCTCTCAAATTTTGATCTCGATTCTGTTCTGCGCAACACCTCAACATTGATCTGTTTATTAAATATATAACTTAGCTCTCATAAACTACAATTCAGATAATCATACAAAATAATATATTTCTAACTTAGTGTCAATGTTAATAAACAAGTCTAATTTTTTTTTTAATTTTCCTTTAAAACCCAAATGGATTGTCTGGTGTAGCATTAGCCAAATTAGCACGTCCATTTCCACCACCACTGCCAGGTTGAGATGATCCAAATGTACCATTGCCAAATCCAAACCCTGTTGGTTGAGATTCTAATGGCATTTGTTGCTGTTGCTGGAACTGTGGAGGTTGAGGTTGTGACCCAAATGGTTGAGACCCAAATGGTTGTGAATTACCAAATTGTGGTTGTGGTTGTGGTTGTGGTTGTAAAGGTTGGAATTGTTGTGATCCAAATGGTTGATTACCAAACTGTTGTTGTTGAGGTGGTAATGGTTGTTGTGGTTGGAACCCGGTTAAGGAGGTGTTTTGGAATGAATTAGTTAGTTGGTTCATGCTTGTATTGAAATTGTTGAAAGTTGGTGGACTTGATATTGATTGACCAAAACCTGTTGGTTGCATTGCAGGGAACTGTTGTTGTGGTTGAAATGATGGTTGTGATTGAAATGAATTGAAACTGGTAGTTGGTTGTGGTTGGAATCCAAATCCAGTTTGTTGTTGTAGTTGCTGTGGTGGTTGCTGTGGTGGCATGGTGAATTGTGGTTGTAAACCAGTACGTTGAGGAGCTTGGAAACCAGTTTGGAAACCAGTTTGTTGTGGTTGGAATGGTTGACCAAATGAAGTTGGTGGAGGCATCATTGAACCACCAAATGAAGTTACAGGAGGAACACCACTAGCAAATGGATTCAATCCACCGGTTAAAGCAGGTGGTAAAAATGACATTCCACCAGTTTTTTGTAATGGCATTAAACCACCAGTAGTGAAACTTGTTACACCACCAGTTTTCTGTAAAGGAACCAAACCACCAGTTTTCTGTAGTGGTAATAAACCACCTGTAGTTAATGGTTGTAACGCACCACCAGTTTTTTGTAATGGAATTAAATTTGAACCATTCATTGCAATAATACCTGTTTGTTGAGTTGGTAAATATAAAATTGTTCCGCCTGTTGCCAATGGTAATAAATTACCACCACCAGTTTTAAATGGATCCAATGGAACCAACCCAGTTGCCTGTGGAGCCAAACTTGCACCAGTTTTCTGTTGTGACAATTCACCTGTCTTGAGTGGTTGTAACGGTTTGGAAGAGGAATTGATACTTGACGCGGTGGCAGTTGGTTGTAATGGTTTCAAATTAACTAAATCTTGCATTGAACCAGTAAAATTTGATTGTAATGGTGTTGAACTTGTTGCACCTGTTCCATTTGTTGTCGCTGCAGCGGATTTCTCTAAATTAGAAGCTGGTTTAACGGTCCATGCCTCGTCATCTGAAGTGGTTGAAGGTTGAGGTAGTGAGTTACCAATTGATGAATTTGGTGTACCACCAGTACGATTTGCCAATAATTCACCATTAGCACCTGTAAATAATCCACCATTATTATTAACATCCATGTCTTTTGGTTGACGATTGAATTTTTTATCCAAATATTTAGTGACTCTAATGATATCACCTTCTTTCAAACCTAAAGTTCTCAAGATTGAAGCATCAATTGATTCAAGAATATCTGGATTAATTTGCTCATTATTGAAATTATTACTATATCTTTGACATTGATTAACATCAACACCGGCTTCTAAGAAAAATTCAAACCAATCATAAGATTCTTTTGACGAGGATGCTGATTTTCTTAGAGGAGGTTGTTCTTGTTCTTGAGCTTGAACAGAAGCTTGAACAGGAGCAGATTGAGGTCTTGAAGGTTGAGGTGGAGGAATATCATATTTAGCTTCATTTAATTCTCTTAATAAACGTTCTCTTTCTTTTCTATCCCTTTCTCTTTCTTTTCTATCTCTTTCTCTCTCGGCTCTTTCATTTTCTCTTTCATATTGTTCTCTTTCTCTTAAATCTCTTTCACGTCTTTTTCTTTCTCTTTCTTTTCTTTCTAATCTTTCTCTTTCCTCGTCGTCTACTCTATTTTTTTTAGATGAAGAAGAAGAAGACAAAGATTTTTTCTTTTCATTTTGTTTATATTGTTCTAATGACATACCTGTAACTTTTTCCACATATTCTAAATCTTTAATAGCTAGTTTTTGAGCATTAACAGCGATTTTAACACCATTAACTTTATGTAAATGAATTTTCCCATCAATAACACCTAAAAATTCAGCATCAACTTTAAAATTACCAGAACGATCTTCCCAAGTTCTAACTCTTGATTGTTTTGGATATTTTGAATCTTTCTTGTTAGAAGAAGATGATGATGAGGCTCTTGCTTGGCCATCTTCCTCTTGGTCATGATTTTTTGATTTTGATTTATTAAATTTGAATTTATTCGTAAATTGAGTCAATGAAGAATCTTTTTGAACAAATTGAGATGGAACCACTCCTGACTTCCCAGTTTGAGGATTTTTGATTAAAAACCAATCATTTGATCTTTTATCATCCAAAATGATAACTGAGTCACCTTCATAAACGGTTAATTCATCAGGACCTTGAGCTTCAAAATCATAAATAATTTTAGCAGTTTTATTACCAGTTTTTGTTGGTTTAATTTGAGAAGCTTCTTTGATTTCCCTTAGGCCAGATTGATTTGCTAAACCTTTTAATTCTCCAAAAACATCAATTATTGTTTGAGCAATGTCTTTTGATTTTGTATATAATTCCAAATTTTCAGTTGGTCTAATAAAACTTAAAAAGACATGTTTACCCTCGTGACTATAAGAGGTTAAATTATTAATTTTCCAATCAATAGTAGTATCATCTTGAGGAGTGAAATAAATTTTCCCATTACCAACAGCTAAAATTGCTTTAGTTTTTTTGTTTTTTCTAATTTCTTGTAAATTCCAAGTTAATAAATCATCATCATTTGGTTTACTGCTGCTACCGCTGTAGCTATCTTCACGACTTTTTCTTCGATCAGATCTATCATTGTATGATCTGTCGTCATAAGAAGATTGCGATTGATCAGGCCTTGGAATACTTGGTAAAGGAGGAGCTTCCTCTTCTTCTTCTTCTGCTTCTTGTTCGTTATGGTTGTCATAACTGTTGTAAGATTGTTGAATTGGACGTGTTGGTAATGAAGGTTGCTGTTCTTCTTCTCCATGTTCGTATGATTTTTGTTGTGGCTCACTAGGTGGTCTATCAATTCTTTGCGGAGGAGCAGGGAAACTTGACACTGGAAGAGCAGGTTGTGATTGATTCAATGGTTTTGCCTCAATGTAATTGGATGGCACAAACCCAAACTCTTGATTGTTTTTAGAGACCAAGATCCAATCAGGATCTTGGTCGTCATATATTTCGAAAACATCATTCTCTTTAAAACTCAACTCTTCTTCAGTTTGTTTATCGTAGTCATATAAAGCGACTGCAGAGCCAATTGTCTGTGCTGGTTCGATGTAATTGGATGGGACTAAACCTGATGGTTCTTCAGCGTCCGGACCAACGACTCTTTTCTTCACTGTCCACCAGTCATCCACTTGAGATTTCTCCAAGACATAGAGAAGATCGTTTTCCTGGATCTCTAATTCTTGATCAGCCTGTGGAGTGTAGTCGTAGATGGCTTTGTATATCCCAACAAACGACATTTTTGCAACAACTCAGCTGGAATCAATGAGAAAATGAAAATAAAAATTTGAATGAAATAGTCAGTTTTATCTGTTCAGTTTAATTTAATTTTGTTTCCACTGTAACTTCAGAAAATGTTGAAATTTCGATACTTTCCATTTTAGGGGTGAATTTTGGCTGAAATTTTGAGCTGTTTTTTTTTTTGTTTTCGGTCGAAAATTGAACTTTTTTTTATGGTTTAAAAATTAGTAATTTATTATGTAATCATGGTATGCAATTGAAAGTCAAATTTTTTACAAGTAAAAAAAGAGGTCGGTGTGTCCTAACCGGTCGGAACTAAACATTCTAGCTATAATGAGCTGTAATAAATTAGTCAGCATATAACGTAATTGATTAGTTAGCAGATTATTTCTTTGCCAAAAATAGTTCAGTGGTCACAGCACACGGTTAATCGCGGCTATCATTTCTACCATTTCTGGTTCGATTCTCACCTAAACTACTAGCACTACACACGAAAACTGTAATTTACAAGCTGTGTGTCACAATGGGAAAAAAAAAATAATCTGCTCTCTTTTTCTGTCCTATTTAGCGCACTTTCTCCTACTCAATTGACTCATTTGTGTTTAATTCCCTAATCTTTAACCCATTCCACCACTATCTCCTCCTATCTCTCTCTTTTCACCTCTTACAGTCGTGCTGAGGTGTTCTCGTAGTCTTTTCTTTCCCAAACAGTCAAATCCCACAATCAAATTTCGGGTTTTTTCCCTTAAACGGCCTCTAATCTGCAACTTTATGACTCGAGCTCGCCAATCAATCATAAAACCCAATTTTCCTCATGCTCAATAAATTTCAAAAAGTATTTAAAAACCATAGTTTTCCTAGATCTTTACACCGTTAACAGCTGGCTTTATTCATAACAGAACTACATAGACAAAAAGATGGCACCAAAAGACCTCTCTCATTTACTCTCCGCTCAAGCCAACAGCCGTAACCCATCTCCTTTGAAATCAGCTTTCAAATACTACGCTGACCCAAACTTGGTCTTCTTAGGTGGTGGTTTACCTCTAGCTGATTATTTCCCATGGAACAGAATCGTTGCTGAATCCCCAACTCCTCCATTCACTAATGGTATTGGTGCCGTGCCAGCCTCTGAAGAAGAAACAACTGTCCTTGAATTGAGAAAAGATATCGGTGGTTGTTCCCATGAAAACGATATTCCTTTAGCTCGTTCTTTACAATATGGGTTCACTGAAGGTCATCCTGAATTAAGAGACTTCTTAATCGAACACACTAAAATGATCCATAAAATGCCATACGAAGATTGGGGTCTTATCACCACTGTGGGTAACACCCAATCTTGGGATTCTACTTTAAGAACTTTTACTGATAGAGGTGATGTTATCTTAGTGGAAGAATTCACTTTCCCTTCCGCTTTAGAGACTACTAATTCGCAAGGTGTTATCCCAGTTGCCGTGCCATTAGATAATTTCGGTATTGTCCCAGAAAAATTAGAAAGTCTTTTAGCTAATTGGGTTGGTCCAAAAAGACCAAAATTATTATACACCATTGCCACTGGTCAAAACCCAACTGGTTCCTCATTGAGTAATGAAAGAAGAGAAGCCATTTACAAAATTGCCCAAAAATACGATTTCATTATTGTCGAGGATGAACCTTATTATTTCTTACAAATGGAAGATTACACTGAAGATGTTTCTAAAAGAACTCCAAAAGTTTACGCTAACCACGAGGAATTCATTAGCACTTTAACTCGTTCTTTCTTAACTTTTGATGTTGATGGAAGAGTCATTAGATTGGATTCTTTCTCAAAAGTTTTAGCTCCAGGTTCTCGTCTTGGTTGGATCGTTGCTCAAAACAGCTTGATCGAAAGATTTGTTAGATTACATGAAACCTCTATTCAAACTGCTTCCGGTTTCACTCAATCTTTAGTTAATGGTACTTTAGCAAGATGGGGTCAAAGTGGTTACCTTGATTGGTTGATTGGTTTAAGATCAGAATACACTCATAAACGTGATGTTGCCATTGATGCTGTTAACAAATATTTCAATAAATCAGTGTCTTTTGCAACTCCTCCAGTCGCTGGTATGTTCTTCACTGTTAGTTTCGATGCTTCAAAACATCCAAAATTCGAAACTGAATTTGGTAAAGATCCATTGAAAGTTGAAAATGCTTTATATGAAGCAGGTTTGAAAGAAGGTTGTTTATTGATTCCAGGTTCTTGGTTCAAAGTTAAAGGTCAAACCAACCCTCCACAACCAGAAGTTCCTGGAGTTCCAGGTTCTGAAAACACTATTTTCTTCAGAGGTACTTATGCTGCTGTTCCATTAGACAAATTAGTTTTAGGTTTGGAAAGATTCGGTAAAGGTGTTGATCTCGAATACGGTTTGTAATCTCTTTTTTCAATACAATTGTTAAACAATTGTCTAGAACTCTCAAGACTTAAAATAATTTGAAATAAAACGATATTTTTCAACTTCTTCTCGTAGCATCATAAACTTAATAAAAATCAAATTCAAAATCAAAATTTCGACTTATATTTAATTTTTTATAAACAAAAACAACAAACAAACAAACGATGTTCATCCTTAAGCTTCCATGGCTATCTCACACAGGTATGGTTGATTTAGTAATTACTCATGAGATGGAAGAAATAATAACACTTTTTTCTTTTTCCTTAGAAGAACACAGGAAACACGAGGTTTACTCTGTAACAATTAGTCCAGATGGTTCAAGAATCGCCACTGGAGGTTTAGATGGGAAAGTTCGTATATGGTCTGTTGCTGATATCCTTAAATTCACAAACAACAAACTACCCAAAGATGAAACTTGTAAACCATTGTGTTCAATGGGTCGTCATACTGGTGCCGTGACAGTGGTGAAATTTTCTCCAGATGGTCGTTTTTTAGCTAGTGGTTCAGATGATAAAGTCTTGTTAATTTGGGAAAAAGATGAAGATAGACCCGTTGTAAGTAGTAATGGGTTTGGAGACTCTGAGAATGGGAATGTGGAACATTGGACCGTAACAAGAAGATTGGTGGCTCATGATAATGATATTCAAGATATGGCTTGGGCTCCAGATTCAAGTATCTTAGTTACTGTTGGTTTAGATAGATCTATTATCATATGGAATGGGTTAACTTTTGAGAAAATTAAAAGATTTGATGTTCATCAATCTCATGTTAAAGGTGTTGTCTTTGACCCAGCAAATAAATATTTTGCCACAAGTTCAGATGATAGATCAGTGAGAATTTTCAGATATCATAAATCTTCAGAGATATCATTCTCAATTGAAAAGACAATTCTACAACCTTTTAAAACTTCACCATTAACTACATATTTTAGAAGAATAAGTTGGTCTCCAGATGGTCAACATATCGCCGTGCCAAATGCCACAAATGGTCCAGTCACCTCGGTGGCAATTGTAAATAGAGGAACTTGGGACTCGGATATCAGTTTAATCGGTCATGATACTCCTTGTGAAGTTGTTGCATTTTCACCTATCTTATATGAACATGATATAATTAATGGATCCACCAGGGATAAAAAAGTTTCATGTGTTTTAGCCACTGGTGGTCAAGATAAAAATTTGGTTATTTGGTCAACTATTTTGGCAAGTCCCATAATCACACTAGAAGATTTTTCAATGAAAACTATAACCGATTTATGTTGGAGTCCCGATGGGTTATCATTATTTGTTTGTTCTTTAGATGGAACCATAAGTGTGGTAATTTTTGAACCTGGCGAATTAGGAACCCCAATCCCAATTGAAAAAAACGAAGAGATTTTGAATAGATATGGTGTTGATAAAGAAAGTGTTGTTTTCCCTGAAAGTTCAGAACAATTGATCTTGGAAGATAAAGCTAAAGAGTTTCAGAAAACCTTGTCTGAAAAACATATGGATAGATTACTCAGTATAGAAACTGTTAAATCAACTCCTCCAATAGTACCAGTTGCACCTCCACAACCACAGCTTACGAAAACAACTACTCCATCATCATCATCTACTACTACTACTACAACCAATAAAGTAACCAAATTAAACAAGTTTGTTGTGAAAAATGGTAAAAAAAGAGTGGCACCAACATTAATTTCAGTGTCATCTTCATCTTCATCAACTGCGCATGCAAATGATAAATTTAAAAATGTTACAATAACAACAAAGAAAACAAAAGACATCAAACCAATTGAGAAATTATCTATAACTAATCCTCCTTTACCAAAATTTGGTATACAAACGGCAATCAATGGGTATCAAACAATTAAAACCGGTAATGATGACGAGGATGGAATTGATGAAGATGATATCAATGATGAAATTGAAGAAGAAGAAGAAATTGAACAAGATGATGAATTATTATTCCCCAAGAGACCAAAATTAAAGAAAAATTTTTCCATCATTGGGAATAATAATTGTTATTATGATACAAGTATAGTGGTTAGTAAATTATTGATTGATGATGATGGTAATTCAATAATCTTAGAGGCTGTTAATTATGAAGATGATAAAGATGAAGAACCAACGATAATAAGGTGTCATAATAATGAAGGTGTTTTGCTGTTTGAAAATTTTATTAAAGAAAGAGTTGTCACAATTGTGGGATATTATAATGAATTTTGGATCTTGGCAACTGAGAGTAAGAATTTGATTAGTTTAAGTGCTAATGGAAGGTTGTTATTTCCTAAATTAGAATTAGGTTCAAATATTCAATTTATGCAAAATTTTAATGAAATTGTTTTAATTTTAACTGAAGATTATCAAATTCATCTATTTGATTTTAAGAATTTGAAAAGATTAACTAATAAACCAATAAGTGTTGCTACAATTTTAAATTATGATGTTGAAATTTTGGATATAAAGGCAAAATTTCAATCAAATACAATTTCTAAAATTTTAGACTTGGAATTCCACATTGAATCACAAAGTTTAATTGTTTATTTAGATGATAATCAAGTTTACATCTATGATCTTGAATTGAAAGCTTGGACTAAAGTGATAGATAGATACTATGAGAAATTCAATCAATTCTCAGATATTTGGATTAATAAATTTACCAACGAATTTGGATATTTACAATCAAATTTTAAAGAATTGATTAATGATGAATCAAATGAGTTGGATTATGTTAACTATTTAACATTTTTGGAAAGTTACAAAAATTTGTTAATGAAACTGGGGAAAAAATTTGATAAGATTGATGAACAATTGAGTTATTTGGATAAATGAATTATCTTTTAGAGGTGGTTATAAATTGAGAAAAGAGAAATGTTTAATAGTAGAAGATTATACAAACTTCACAGAGGAAAATTGCACTTTATTATCATCAAGAATCTCAATGTGTAGGAATGACTAACTACTACGTTCGAATAAACTATTATCATTTATTTCATTCATCAATATAACTATGAAAGCCCTTACGTCTGGTCACGAAGAACCATGATTAAAATAGTAACAGCAAGTGATACTTGTGCGTTAGCAATGGATGATACAATGCTGTTCAGTCCAAAATCTCTGTTAATTCCAACCAATCTATTTTCAGTTGGAGTAAGCCTAGCTAGCAGTACTGTTAGTTTTTGACACAAAATCAAATTTTCTGAGCAGGTTGATTTAGCTAATTGCAGCAGTCAAAGACTCAAAGTCTAATACAATATTAATGCTGCAGCTAAATCACTGAATAAGTAGGAATTTTAGGAAATCGTTTCTGTAAAGCTCACAATTATTTGAGGAACCAACCCATTTTCATCCAAAGTTATCTAAGGGAATGTTAACCTGATTTAGCCAAGATGACGTAGTTAATATTTGTCTTTTTTAAAATATAAACGTACATAGCACAACTACAAGCTTTTGTTCTAAAAATTCAAACGAATAACTGAAGCTTTAGTAAATAAAACAGTAATTATAATCGCTCCATTGTGTTTCAAATTATAAAATTACTTTAATTCATTAATTACCACTCAGATTTTTAGATGATGAGTTTATGGGACTTACTATTTGGTGGGAAACCAACTACCCTCAATTCTGATCCACCAGTTTACACTAAAGTTGAAGAGCCTCAATTGAAATATACGATACTTACAGATAAACCAAATATGATATTAAGTCAACCAGTTACCAAAATTACAGGCTTAAGAAGAATGATAGTCTTGGAAACAAACATTCTAATTAAAAACAATTTGAAAGGTTTCATTTATAACAAGTCAGATATTAGTCTTCAACGTATTAATGGTACAACAAATGACACTATCAAATTTTGTGAACATGGTAATCATTATAGAATTGAAACTATTGCTGAGATTCTAATAAGAAAATCCTTAAAAGGTGATTTATTGAAAACGAAAATCAAGGTGAAATCATTTTCAAAATTTATTGTCAACGATCATGAGCTTACTCTACACAGAGGTGAAATTCCACCAAATTATCAGGATGCAACTGAAAGAATTCAAAAATAGATTATTCCACTTTATTTTTGAAATCTTCACCATTAACCACAAACCTCATGTATCGTAATTTCACACCGTTTTTTGTTCGTGAATCCATTTCTACAAATGCACCAGATGATTTGCTTTCCATAACAGGCTCAAGACATATAACATTCAAGGCCAGCAGTCTTGAACCTTGGAATTATAAATATCAAAAGCTAACCAATCTAAAGAAAAACTCAATGATACTGAAAGGCAGTCGTCATATTACAGCATCAGTATATTCAAATTCTGGTGGAATTTATGACTCTGAAGCTCGGAAAGATATCACTGAAGTCATCAGTACGGTATACTACCGTGATCCATTTCGTTCACTGTTAGAGTTTCACATTTTCTATACTTTGACAACTACCGACAACCGCGAAATTGATGAAACTCGAGTTGAATAAGCAAGTTACTAATGTCAATCTGAGCTTAGGCCTTAATCCCGCAAAAGAGTATGTCGACAACAATTTGGAACTAGTAGCTGAAGTTATGCTGAAAATAGTTGACACTTTATTTTGAAGTAGTGGCCGTACCGCTGCTACTGATAAGCTACTAGTTGTAACTTGTAACTTATAATACAAGTACAATCATGGGCAAGATTATTGAAGAAAAAAGGCGTATTAGCAATATCTTACATCTGGTAATCACTAAATGCAAGTACTACTTCATTATTAAAACAAGCATCAAGTAATTATAACCATAATTAAACAGATTTTTGAATTGCTAAAATTTCTTTTAAATCTTTAGCAGGTGTAGCCATTCCATCAGTATTAACACCACAAATAATACAATTTGGATTCTTATTGTTTCTTTTCAAAAAACATAACTCACAAAAATAATGACCGCATTTAGTTTTAATTGGATCTTTATAGTTTTTTTTACAAATTAAACAAACAAATGGGATATCATTAATTTTTCTTTCAAATTCTTCCAATTTCTTAGAGTTCAAATCCCATTCTTTATTAACCTTCCAACCTGCTTTGAAATCATCTCTTGAATGAAGAAATTTACATGAATCTCCATACCCACAAAACCCAGTATCTCTAAAATCTTTACAAATATCTTTAGCAAAATCAAAAATTGCTGTTGTTTTAATATTAGAGATTTTAGTTAAACTATCAATGACTTGTGCATTATCATTACTTGTACTTTCTTTAGTTTTAGCAATTTTGGTTTTCTCTAAGTTATCAAGAATCAAATCATATTTATCCTCTTGTTGTTTTTGTTCTTCTGAAATCTCAACGTCTTTATAATCTGCAGTTCGTAGTTTTGGATGTCTGTATTTCAAATTCATCTTAATCCCCGTTATCACTTCAGTCTCTTTTTGAAACTGAATATGTTTGGCAATCTCTTTCTTCAAATCAAATTTATTTTCATCATCATCTTTACCTGTATTACTAACGGGTTTCTTTATTTCTTCATTTTTCCCGGTTTTCGGTACAGTTTTCACTATTTTCACTGCCTCGTCTTCACTACTATCATCAGCAGTGTCTCTCACTCTTTTGTTCGTCTTCACTGTTCTCTTTTTAAACATTTTTTGTTGGCACAATCTTTAACTCGTTTATTTCATAGAAAACTAGCAGAAAAAAAAATTCTAAAATCAAAATATAAAGTGGCAAATACATAAAAGCTAGAAACCAAAACAAAGCAATCAATTGTCACCTCACAACAATGAACCAAGCAGGAACTTCTGCAGCAGACTCGGAAACACATGCTGCGTTCAGTGGCAAATCCAGTGAAAACCCTGCAAGAATTGGCGGAGAATTGAAGACAGAAACATCACCTTTATTGTCAACAACTCCTGCAACTGTGACAAAAGCTTTAACAAAAGCGTACCCATATTTCATCATATTGGATAAAGTATTGAGCGTGCTTACATGGACACATGAAGATGTATGGATCAGTGTGTTAGTTGTGTTGTTATATGGGACATTGGTTTTATATTTTGAGTCAATAATCACTTATTTTGGACATTTATTAGCAGTGGCAATTTTGGTGTTATATTCAATGTTAAGTAAACACGTTGAAAAGCAGATTAGTTTGAAACCAACACTAGATGATGTTGTGCAATTGTTGACTGCGGTTACTATTAAATCAGATATGTTGTTACAACCTATTAGTTCTTTGGAGTTAACATCATATGATATTAAACGGTTTTTATTCACAACAATTTTCCTATCGCCTTTATACATTATTTTTTCATATTTCATATTCACACCAAGATCCATTTTATTAATACTGGGAGTTTATGGATTAACTTATAATTCAGTTTTTTCAAGGGTTACAAGAAAATTATTATGGAAATTTAGATTGATAAGATTATTAGCATTTTATCTTACAGGTTTAGATCTAGGTGGAATTAATATTAATAAGAACTCTAGGATTTTTGCAGCTGTACAAAAAGTTAATGAGAAAGTTGGATTGAAAATCAATGAAGTTTCAGGTAATATTCCACAAGATGGGAAACCAATTATTTTCACATATGTGTTATATGAAAATCAACGTCGTTGGTTAGGAATTGGATGGACTCCAAATTTATTAAGTTATGAAAGAACTGCATGGACAGATGAATTTTTAAATGAAAGTTCACCACCAGAGAAATTTAAATTGCCTGATACTGAAGAAGGTTCAGGATTAGTTTGGAGATGGGTTGATAAAACTTGGAGATTAGATTTAACTAATGATGGGGCGTTACAATTATCAAGTTCTAAACCTAAAACCACTGCAAATCCTGGGGTTGATGAAGGATATATTTATTATGATAATACATGGAGAAAACCATCAACAGAAGATTCATTTTCCAAATATACGAGAAGAAGAAGATGGATAAGAACTGCTGAATTGGTTCCAATCAATTACAACAAGAGTTCAAATGCATCCACAGTTACAAGCACGTCTAAATCGATTAAGATTCCAGATATCATTGAACCAATTACACCTATTACTCAAGTTCAAAATGTTCAAGCATCAGGAATTTCAACAAATACTGATTTGAATGATAATGCACCATCTATTAAGAAAAAAAGGAAAAGTATTAAATTTGATGAAGAAACACCAGTAATAAATATAGTTGATGAGAATAGTACTACTGGTATTGCAGAAGGAGATAATGATAATGATAATAATAGTGACACAATTTCTTTACAAAGCATCAAGAAAAATCAAAGAAAAGTGTCATTTAGTGATACAGCTAGTGAAGTTAGTGAGAAATCAATTAATGATAAAGATTATGTATGAAAACGAAAGCTTTAATCAAGAGAATATAATGAATTAATTTTCTTAACGATCAATTGTATTACACATAACAATTTTACAAAGTCTCTTTTGTATAAATGCAATTTTATTTATTTTTGGTGTTTCTGTTTTTATTTTATTTTATTTTTTTTTGTTGTTGGTAATTTACAATGTATAGTTATTTTAATAATAAACCAAGATATATCCATTAATTAATCAACACATTTATAAAGTTGTAACTTTTAAAGTAGTTGGTAAAGTTTGAACAACTTTTTTAGCTTTTTCAGCATCGTTAACAATTAAAGTGTATAAATTTTTAGAACCTCTAACTTTGAATTTGGTTTGTTTGAATTTTCTACCGTTAGCATTGATTTTGGTGTTGGTTTTGATAGAAGCGGATTTGATGTCTGCTCTTCTTGCTAATTCAACGAATTGTTTGATATCTTTAATTTCACGAGCCATTTTTGCTTTAACTTTTGGGGGTTTTTGGTTGTAGAAAACTGAAGTGAATTGGAGGAAAAAAATTTGAATTTTTGTTAACGAATTTCGTTGAAACTTGAATTTTCTTTGCTTAGTTGAGGAAAAAAACTTTAGAAATACTTCCTAATTGGGAATTTTGAGAGTTTTGGGAAGAATTGTTTGGTAAAATTTTCAAGTGGGAATTTTTCAGTTTTGTTTTTTTTTTTTGTGGAAAATTTTAGAAAAATTTGTGGTGTTTGAATTTTTTAGCAGTCACAAAATTTTAATCGGGAAGTTACCGAATCGGGTAGTTTTCTTTGCGTTTAATTTCACAGTGACACAAAATTACTGGATCGTTAGAAAGATGATTGATACGTGAGATCAACATATCATTAATAGAATTCTTTACACTAAATCTATACCAAACAAGTACAAACATCAATTATAATCAAACTAGTAAATAAGAGAAAAATAAAAAACATCAAACAACATCTTCCATTTCAACATCCAAATTCTCATCATCATCTTCATCTTCATCCAACCCATCTGGATTTCCACTAGTACCCAATTCACCTAATTTCTCTGCTCTTTCTTGGTCTTTCAGTTCCTTATACTCTTTCTTTAAACAATATTTCAACGTATATGGTCCCTTTTTCATTAAAACTGCAATTTGTTCTAAAGTTTCTTTCAAGTAAACTTCTGGTTGTTTGGTTCTCTCTTTCAAACCTTTCAATGTCCAATAATCATATTCATCAAACAATTTAAATAACAAGTCAAATAATTCCTTTTGTTCCATTCTAATTGCTCTACCTTCATTATTAGACAATTTTTGTTGTTTAGCATTAGTGGCATTTTTCAAGAACTTCGAAGTATCATTTTTAATTAATGAAAAACTTGATTTACTGAACGTGACACCTGGAATTTCATCTAATAATGTGACAGAGTTAGAAGAAGAAGGTGTTGATAATAATTTTTTTCTTGCATCAATGATTTTTTTATAATTTGGATCTTTTAAATCTGGTAATAATGTAGTTTCATGAACAATTTTACCAATTAGCGATGTTTTTTTGGGGATTGTCTTAACAAATGGGATTGTTTTATTAGTTCCATCAATGTTTTTAAATCTATTGAATCTTCTTTTTTTCCGTCTTTGTAATGCTTCTTCTCTTGCATTCAATGGTTTTAAGTCTATATTTGATTGCTTTGTGACATTTTCATCCAATTCAACTTTCTCCACTGCTTCTGTCTTTATATCATCTTTCTTATTGTCATTATTACCGTTATTGTTATTGTTATTGAAATTTAGATTTTCTTCAGTGAAAGCATATTCATTCTCTACTATCCCTTTATTTATCTTTAAATTATAAGAATGAGGTATCTCATCAAACAGCGGGTCTTGTTCATTCAATCTCAGTTTCAATTCTTGCACTCTGTTTATATCAATGTTGCTGTTATTATTATTATTATTAATGTTGTTGTTGTTGTTGTTCATGACTCTAGGTTTTTTAGCAAAGATGGTACCAATAATTTGACCTTGATAAATACTTGGATCTTCTTTCAAACTATCAACAAGATATTTTGGTACTCTCATCAACCAAATTTTCTTATTTCCTTTAGATAAATTTAAATCTAAATTTCTACCAATGTTCAAATTTGAAACATCATTTGAATCAATAACTTGTTCATTTTCAGGTAGGTATTCATCACCTGAATCTTCTTGTTCTTGTTGTGCTAGTAAAATTTCTTCTTTTGATGACATTCTTGCTGTGTTTATCTTCTGAAAAGGGTTGCAATAATGTTGAAATTTTGGTTATTTTTTCCAAAAAAACTTAGTTTTCTATTGAAATTTTGAAGTGATTGATACAAAATGTCTAAACATTCAATAGACACTGACGATTTGCCAGTAAAGAAACAGAAACCAGATTTAGAAATCAGTCTAGATGACATACATTCATTAAACATTGATGAAGCCTCGATGAAAGTCAACAAATACATTAAATTTTTAATTTCACAGTATGAAACTTTATTGAAAACTAAAACCAAATCATCATCAGTGGAAGAAGATCAATCATTTTTATTAGAGACGAAGAAAAATCTATTACCAATGTTTATCAAACTGCGTAAGAAAATCTTACCATCAGATCAATTAATTTCCATCTTGACAATTTTCCATTATTTACAATTAAAAAATTATTTAAAGGCAAATGAATCTTATATGAAATTAAGTATTGGGAATGTTGCATGGCCAATTGGTGTTGTCAATGTTAGTATCCATGCGAGAAGTAGGGATGATAGAATCATGGATGGGAAATCAAATATTATGATTGATGAAATTACTAGGTTATGGATAACTGGAATTAAAAGAATTATTACAATTTGTGAAAAAAATCAATTGTCGTAAACAGTTGTTTATTAATTGTGATTGTAATTATTAGTGAATGGTAGGATAAGAGTGTCTATAATGATTGTTGTGGTTGTTGTTGTGGTTGCTGTTGTAGAATGGAGGTGGAGGTTGAGGTGGATGGATTAGATATGATTTCACCCCATTCCATTAATTGGAAAATTAAAGACATGTTGGGACTTATATTTGGAGCTGATATTTTCAATTGATTATATGAATCATTCAAATTTTGATGTTGAGATTTCATTAAATATGCCACAATCAATGAAGCAGATCTACTAACTCCACATTGACAATGAATTAAAATTTTTTTGTTTAGATTTAAATATTCAGTAATTAGATCTGTTAAATATGGTAATTCATTGCAAATTTTTGATGTGTGAGTCCATGGAACAAAGATGTATTGAGTGTCTAATGGATCTGATGGTATTAGTTGAGGTAATTCTTTAGCAACATTGATGACCAAATCAAATTGATCGATTATAGATAGATCTGGTTCAGAATAAAGATATAAGTTTGGTTCTAATACACAAACAGGTCCATTTGGGTATGAATCTTTCTTGTTTGAATTTTCATCATTTTTATTTATATTCAAACTGTTTAAATTATGAACCAAAGTTTGAGTTTTCAAGTTTGCTGATGATGATGATGATGATGATGATGATGATGAAGTGCATGTAGATGTAGGGTTCTTATTTTCTGTTTGTTGATCTAGTCGTAGAGTTTTAATTGATTCACTTGATGATAAATTACCAAATCCTCTGGTGATTGGGCTTGAAGAGATCGGGCTTGAAGATGATAATTTTGTTGAATTTGAAGATATTGAGGAAGTTGTTGACACTGAAGAAGCAGAATTGAATGTAGAAGCTTCATTCTCTGTCGGAATGGATAAAGATAACGTTGTTGTTGTTCTTCTTCGTACCAGAGTCGAAGGTTGGTTCATATCTTCATTATTAAATATTGGTTTGGAATGTGGTTTTGATAAAGAAGGGTGTCTGTATAATCTTGTATGGTTAAAATCTTCAGTCTGTGAACGTTCTGATGCCATGGTTGGTGAGATACGACTTATACCATGTGGGACTATTGGTGAAGATGGCACGCTATGGATGCTGTTGGTATTAGCAGTATCTGACGAGTAATTATGCGTGGAAGAATTTAGCTGGAGCGATAAGTTTTTGGTGTTTCTCTTGGAAGGAGGGCTCTGTAGAATGGGCAAGTGCTGCATCACCGGCTTGTGTGTTGTTGTGCTGTGCTGGCTGCTTTGGTAGTTGCTCGAAGTGTGAGAAGAAAGTTGTGTGAAACTCCAGTTTATTTTTAGCTTGAAACAAAAACAGAGCGAATTTGAGATCCGGTTTTGGTTTAGGTTTTGGGTGGGAGTTTCGAGGGTGTAGTTTAGAACTTTAGGTGGTTCTTCAGCTATGGTGGTTGTTAGTAGCTGGGAGGTTGAATGGTTGAATGGATGGAGTGGGCTGATAGCAGTACTGCTGCTATGCACTGAAGTCCCCACTTTTTTGAATTTTAAGTTAAGTGTCCACCGAGATGAAAATATTGAATGCTTCTCATACTCATGATGAAACAGCTGCTCAACAATCTTTCAGTTGAAGACATGATCTTTTAGTAGTTATGATTGAATAAATGACTATTTCATATCAATATATCGCTGATGATGTATCTTAATCTTAATCATCATGTCTTGTATGTGACTGGCAACTGCTATGTAACTGCTAACTTGTCTCATGAAATATTGATCGACATTGGAGTAGTGGCCTTACCATGAAACAGTTGGATTCTTTGATTGATACTAGTTGCCTATCGTGTTACCGCTACAGCTACTATGAACTATGTATCTAGTACTATCTATTCACTGTCAGAGTTAATCAGTTGAAAACATTCATTTATCAAATACAATTGGCCGAATTCCATACAAATAAATGTTTCATTTCCATCCGGCAATTTATTCTATTAATTATTTATACAAAAATCTTGTTGCTGCTACTCAGCTACTGTTTTAGAGGTTTAGCATATATTTGATCTTCTGAAGCCAATTTTGTCAATTCAAATGGTGTCGTTCCTTATATGTTGATACTTACTTGAAAGAAGATAATACTCCACAATATTTGGACATTCATAACCTTTAGTTGTGGGTCTTCTGCTAGCTCTGAGACATCTTCTTCTTCAGCCAGTTATGCATATTCATTCAACTCTTTCCCTGCTTTAACTGGTGTTACTTCTTCATCTGAATCTTTAGGTCCAAATGAAACTGTTGTTTCAACCACTTTTTGTGAGAATGCCAGTGCTTGTTCAACATACGCTTATACATATTAAAGTTGAACTACAATTTAAAGGTTCTACAAGAATTCGAGGATTTCGCACTAGATGTTGCACCTCCCGTAGTTAAGAGGAAAAAAATGTGCATTTCGAGTCTCGAGTAGTCTAGATTCTAGAATATTTGCTATGTGTCAAGTTTCAACAAATCATTGTACAATGTACACCGAGACATTTATAGAATGCTTGAAATTTGAAAGTCTTCCCATATAAAATGTAATGGTGTTCCCCTTCTTATTGAACTGAACTGTTTCAAAAGTTATAAATAAATTATCAATCAATTGATCAATTACATACATACAATGCTTTGCTCAGATTTATCAAACTTCCTTTTTGTGATTTTCATTGGTTTATTTTCAAGTCTAGTTAAAGGTTCTGAAGAAAATTTTGTTACAACAAATGGTGATAGACATTATTTAGATTTCTACTACAAAGACCATAAACCTCACGCAGATTTTTATTTTCCATTAAGTTACAATCCTCCATTAATTCTTACACAATTTTATGCAAATTTTTGGAATGCAACTTATTCTGGTTATGAAGCTTATGATTCAAATGGTGTGAGCATGGTTGCTGATACCAATGTCACTTCAGTAGCACAAACAATCGTTGAGTTCAGATCAGGTAATTTCTCAAGTCAATGGATGAAAATGTCAATGAATGTTGAACCTAAAAATTCAGGTCCATATAGAGTTATTGGGCAAATGATTGGGTTAAGACCAGTATACAACGGGAATAATAAAAGAGAAGTGGTTTATGATGACACTGACAATGGAAGGGGTGCTTATACAGAATCTTCAGGTTACGAATATATTACATTCAGATTTGAAGCCCGTCTTCCTATAGAAGAATTGATTTCTTCTTCAAGATCTTCAAATACAAGCACATCTTTTTCCAGTTCATCTATTTCAAGCTTGTCAGTTTCTAGTTTTATTTCAAGCTCGGCTACTTTTAGTTCTAGTTCCAGCTTTTTTAGTGGTAGCTCATCTGACTCTAGTTCATCAGCTTAAAGCTCTAGTTTAAAGTGGTATTTCAAGTTTTATTTCTAGCTCTTTCATTTCAAGTTCTTCAAACATATCTTATTTATCTGTTTCCAGTCCTGATAGTGATAGTGAAGTTACGTCCTCTATTTCATCTAGTTCTTCAATCTCATTAATTTTGTCATCAACTTAGCTATTCATCCTCAGATAACTCTTTTGACCCTATTGAAACTATAACCAGTGAGTCCGCTGCCTATAGCAATAAAACTTTAACTTCTATTGTCACTGAACATGAACAATCAACTACAATTATTACAATCACTTCTTGCTCTAACAATGCTTGTTCCACCACAGCTGTCACTACTGGATTAACAGTTATCACTACCACAGAATCTGGAATTTTTAGTGAATGCACCACTTATTGTCCAATAACTAGCTCAACCACAACCAAAGTAGCACCAGTTATTACAGCTTCAACAGTAGCCACTAATCCAGCGGCTTCTAAACCAATTGCTGAGACTGTTAGCACCACGATTCAAACAGTGACAACATCTAGTGAATCATTAACTGCATTTTCAGTTCTACAAGCTAGTTTCTCAACAAAATTAGTTTTCAATTCACTCTTGTTAATAGTCTCAATGTTGATTTAATAATTGATAGATCAATCTGTATTATATTAAATCTTTTTGCTTGAATTCAAAGCAAAAGAAGCTTCCTTTTTTTCTCCAAATATTTATTTTATTGTATAGATTTCTTGCAATAACACTGTTGACTAGTACTGTCATCTCTAATTATGATTAAAAATAGTTATATTTGATTTGTAGCCAATTTGTAAAGTTTCAGCAATGGTTGGTAGTGTGAACCACGTACCAACAGATCATAACTGAGTACTTGGCTGCAATGTAATATTAATAATAGGTTGAAATTAATATTGGAATGTAATTTAATTTTCTCAAATTTATACAAGTGGCTAATTAACCTTTAATTACAACTGTTTATGTGGCCGGTAATATAACTTTAATGATGTGTAAGCTGCAACTTAGTGATGCTGAGTGTTCTAATCTAATATATTTAGTTCTTCTGAAACTGGTATTTAGATAATATACTCATCATAGTTATAATAATATAATTATCTATTCATGATTAATATTATTAATATTGTGGCGCATGATTTCTTGATCAGAAACAAAAATTAATTAGAAAAATCTGCTTTAATATAAAAACTTAATATTTGTGTCACGTGATTTCAAATATATTAATATAATTAATATTATAATGTATAGTGAGATTTCTGACGTACAGCTTAATATTGATGATATCTATAACTGGTTGTGTGTCGTGATAAATATACGTACGTCCATTCATGATCTTGCTATTGCCAGATCTAGTTTTAGCCTTCAACAAGTTACATATTAAATTTAAGTTAATACAAGTTTAAGCATCTGCCAGTTTTCCACGGTCTTCTTGATCTTGAGATTTCCTAACAAGCCTCCACGTGACTTGTCATGTGACTTTATAGAACATATAAAAAACAGAAATTATTTTGAAATTGAAAATTAGTTGATTAGAATGCTGCGGGTAACCCCACGTGCACTTTTAATTTTAGTTTCAATTTCAATTAATGAGAAATTTCTCTTTGAGTTTCTTGTCGTTTGACATGTTACTGAATTCGAATAAAACCAAGCGATTTCTGCAAGAAAAAAGAAAATTGGGAAACTGGTCGTGTGAGAATTAACCTAACAAAAAATTCTTGCTAGTCGTGTGAGCTCTAGCCTTTCACTGTCTTTACCCGTTTGCTTTGCATTTGCTCTCGTTGCCAAGCTAGCTGCTCAAGCCTTCAAACCGTTGTGTCAATTTTTTATTCACTTGCAGTAATATATTCCTCTCACTGCTCAGTATCACATTGAGAAGGCAAAAACCACTCATCACCTGCTGCTACAAACTAATATAGAATTAATACTCTCATTACAGAATTATAAATTGATTCATTGGCATTATATTTCTTTTACACTCAATCATTACAAAAACAACAACAACAATAATAATAATAATAATAATAATTCAGAATGAAATTTGAGTTATCCCTACAGTATAATTCCGTCCCGGAATGGCAGAACAGTTACATCAACTACTCTGCCCTCAAAAAACTTGTTTATTCTTTACAAGCCGAAGAGCTTGCAAACTCAAACAACTCAAATGATGAAGAATCAATCAACACTAAATCAAATAAAAAAATTCATCATTTGAAAAATTTTAAAAATCATTTGAAAATTAATCCTTTCCATAAAAAATCAGGTTCTATTGATGATGATTCACCTTCTTCTTCAACTCAATCAGAACCTAAACAGCAATCAAACAAAAACTTCATTTCAAATATTGTTTCACCACTGAAATCTAAGAAAAATGATTCTTTCACTACAAATTCTTTTGAATTAAGTGATTTAGTTGAATCAGGTTCATTGAATATGAACAATTCGAAAGAATCCATTGAATCATCTTCTCAATCCGAAATGCTTGATGATGAATTTAGTCAATATGATAAAACTTCAAGAATTTTCCTAGATAAACTGAAATTTGAATTATCTAAAATTGATAATTTTTATAAATTAAAAGAAGTTGAATTATTTAATGAATATAATGAATTGATTAATGATTTAGAAGTTTCAAAAGTTCATATCACTGATAAATTCATTAATGAAAATAACATTTTTTCAAATAAATCTTCAATTAACCAGGCAATCTTGGATGTCGCGTCTCCAATAAATAATACAGTTGGAATTGAAGAAGATTCAAATGCTTTACAAAAAATAGCATCTGGTACTTCAACTCATCAACAACTTGATAAGACTTTAGCTGATGATGATGAGGATGACGACGAATCAGATAACGATGATGACGAGGAAAATATTTTCATTACATCTGATGATGAACATAATGCTTTATTAGATGAATTTGATATTAATTTGAAATCCCAAAAAACAATCACTTTGAAAAAAAGAACTATTCAATTATACATCGATTTATGTCAATTGAAATCATTTATTGAATTGAATAGAAATGGTTTCACTAAAATCACTAAAAAATTTGATAAATCTTTAAACACAACGTTGAAAACCGAATTATTTGATAACAATAAATTTTTCAATAAAAATTATACATTTAATCATTTAACTTTGGTTCACCTCGATAACAAAATCAAGAATTTAGTTGAGATTTATGGTTCATTAACTGGTCAATTAAATGATTTAAGTTCATGTAAATTGGAATTAAAATCTTTCTTAAGAGAACAAATTGTTTGGGAAAGAAATACCGTTTGGAAAGATATGTTGGGTATGGAGGCAAAAGTTGGTGATTTGAAAACTGATTCAAATGCTAATGCAAATAATGAATTATTTAACTTGGAATTCTTCCAATGGAAATTACCAATTTCAATTAATTTATATTTCACTAGATTAAATTATTTTAAATTACCAAAATTCATTCATACTTCAAGATTTTATAAATTATTTATCATTATTGCCATTACTGCAATCTTACTAGGTGTCAAGACTTTCCATGATGAAGCTCAACATAGATGTATGGCACTATTAGCCTGTGTTGCATTGTTATGGGCAACTGAAGCTATCCCATTATTTGTTACTGCTATGTTATGTCCATTACTTTGTGTGTTGTTTAGAGTTGTTAAAGATGACGAGGGTAAAGTTTTAGCTGCACCCGCAGCATCATCATTTGTTTTGTCTCAAATGTGGTCCTCTACAATCATGGTTCTTGTTGGTGGATTCACTTTAGCAGCTGCATTATCTAAATATAATATTGCAAAAGTTTTAGCTAGTTATATCTTAGCCTTTTCTGGTACTAAACCAAGAAACATCTTGTTATCAATTATGGGTGTTTCTTTATTCTTATCAATGTGGATTTCTAATGTTGCTACACCGGTGCTTTGTTATTCTTTAATTCAAGGTGTCTTGAGAACTTTATCCACAGAAGAACCTTTTGCTAAAGCTTTAATCTTGGGTATTGCATTGGCTTCAAATGTTGCAGGTATGTCTTCACCAATCTCATCTCCACAAAATATTGTGGCGATGACTTATTTGGATCAATATGGAGTCGGCTGGGGTCAATGGTTAGGTGTGGCAATCCCAGTTTCTGTGATAGCAATGTTATTGATTTGGTTATTATTGATTTTAACATTTGATGTTTCTAAATCAAAAGTTATGAAATATAAACCAATAAAAGAAAAATTCACCATCAAACAATGGTATGTCTGTTTTGTCACCATTGGTACCATTATCTTATGGTGTGTCTTGACTAAATTGGGTCATGTCTTTGGTGATTCTGGTGAAATTGCAGTCATTCCAATTGTCTTATTTTTTGGTACCGGTTTATTATCCACAGCAGATGTTAATAATTTCCCTTGGTCAATTGTCTTATTAGCTATGGGTTCTTTATCATTGGGTAAAGCTGTCTCATCATCTGGTTTATTATCAACAATTGCTAGATCTTTAGAAGCCAAAATTGAAAATTACAGTATTTTTGTCATTTTAATCATTTTTGGTATCTTAATGTTGGTTATTGGTACATTTGTCTCACATACCGTTTCTGCCATTATCATTATCCCATTGGTTCAAGAAATCGGTGATTCATTACCAGGTGCAAACTCTTCAGCAATCTTGATTTTTGGTTCAGCTTTGATTTCTTCATGTGGTATGGGTCTTGCATCGTCAGGTTTCCCTAACGTCACTGCTATTTCCATGACGGACGAGTTGGGTAACAGATACCTCAATGTGGCTACATTTATCACCAGAGGTGTTCCAGCAAGTTTTATTGCTTACATTGTCGTTATCACTTTAGGTTACGGTATTTTAAATTCGATTGTTTGAGGTTTGTGTCCGGTTTCTTTTTTTTTACCTTTCTACTTCTGTTTTGTTCCTTGTAATTAGTCGTCATCTTTGGTTTTGCATTGTATTTCTGTATTTTAAAAGTCATGAATTTTGAATATTTTGCTGTAGTTGCAAATCTCGATAAATTTTGATATTTTTTTTTTTCTGTGATGATAAATTTTGATGGCAAAAAAAAAAAAAAATGATTGAAAAATTGATAGAAAACAACAGATTTATCCACTTCAACAAGCGTTCAAAGCAACCGGCGGCTGTTCAGGAGTTGTACAGATCTTATCCTGACGAAAGAAACTAGCTGCGAGGAAAAAAAACTGGCTGCTAAGAGCTCAAATATACAGAAAAAACCACAACAATCCAAACCCACCAAAGAGATCAGCTTCAAATGACGGACCAAGTCGACATAGACACCGCGTCCTTGGAGGAGTACATCACTGCATCATCAACCAACACAACACAGCACACACATCCATCTATAGCAGAGCAGAAGCAAATCATCAACGCGTTGATCCAGAATTCAAATGCCAGTGAAGGTACTATAGTTTATGTTATACCTAAAAATTGGTACGAGGCGTTCCATGGTGCCTCTGAAGATGACAAAGATCTTGAATTGGGTCCTATTTCTACAGAAAATATAATCAATGCCGATGGGTCATTCATGAACGAATCGAATGGGAATCCGTATGTGGCTATAAATTCAGATGTTTTCTTTAAATTGATTGATTGGTATGGGTTAGCTAAGAACTCACTGCCTGTGTCAACATACTTGATTGAATCTGAAGGGAAACTAATACCTGAGTTTACTAAACCTTTGTTCAAACTGCATCATTTATCAATCGATAATCATCATCACCAGCAGCAGCAGCCTTCAAGTTATTATCATAATTATGGTGGTTATAATCACAACAGTCACAGTTCTATAATACCTACAATTACAGTGTCATGGCTAGATACCTGTTATAAATTATTGCCTGTTTGTGTGAAAACTATTAAAGCTAATCAATCATTTGATGAAGAAGAATTACTCAAAAATTATAGAATCTGGGTTGTTAATGATGACCATGTTGATAATTTACCGTACCAGATAACACCTGAAAAATTTATAAATTTAAGAGATAAATTTTTGATTAAAAAAGAACATAAATCTTTGAAATTGAAAGACACACTAATTAATGGTCAGTATCATTTAGTCATTGAAGAAAAAATTACCAATGTTTCTAATAAAAAATCCAAAGAGAATTTACTAGCTAATAGAGTCGATCCATTATCCATCAATTATTGGCCATCTTTCTACTATAAGTATTTCCACAAGATTAAATCAAATGGAACAATTGGTTTACAAAATTTAGGTAACACTTGTTACATGAATTCAGCATTACAATGTCTTGTTCATATCCCGGAATTGATTTATTATTTTTTATATGACATTTATAAATCAGAATTAAATACAACAAATCCATTAGGGATGGAAGGTAAAGTGGCAACAAGTTTTGCTAAATTAATTCATAATTTATTTGATGATAAAACTTCTTTAACAAACTATATAGTTCCAAGAGATTTCAAAAACACTATTGGGTTCTTTAATTCAATGTTTGCAGATTATCACCAGCAAGATTCCCAAGAGTTTTTAGCATTTTTATTGGATGGTTTACACGAGGATTTGAATAGAATTACTAATAAACCAATCACCGAGAAACCAGAGTTAAATGAAATTTTACCAAATAATATTGAACAAATTAAAAATTTGGCAGAGAAATCTTGGGAACAACATAAATTGAGAAATGATTCAGTTATTTTAGATTTATTTGTTGGTTTATACAAATCTACATTAATTTGTCCTGAATGTTCCAAAATTTCAATAACTTTTGATCCTTTCAATGATTTAACTTTACCATTACCTGTGGAAAATTTTTGGTTTGGAGAAATCTTATTATTTTTACAAAATGGTAAAATTAAAACTTTCAAATTGAAATTACCGAAAACTTCAACTTATAGTTATTTGAAAAAATATGTTGCTGAGAAATTACAATTAAATCCAGATTTTTTAATTACTGCTGAAATTTTCAATTATCAATTTTATAAAAATTTTGAAACTGATTCAGGTTCTTCATATTTACCAATTTCAGATTTGATTTCAAATAATGATATAATAATGATGTACGAAGTTCCTCATAATAATGATGATTTAATTGTTCCAGTTTTCAATACAATTTTAAAACCAGATGGGATACCAGAAACGTTCACATATCCATTTTTCATCACATTAAACCCAGAGGAAAGAAAATCTATTGGTACAATTAGAATGAAAATTGAAAATAAATATGAACAATTAACAACTTTTAAATATTTTTCAAAAGTTCGTTCATTAAACAATTCAAGTAAAAATTTCAAATTGAAAGATTTCCCATTATTAATGGATGGATCGAATTTCAAGAAATCATTGGATGGAGAAATTCTTGGAAATAATGAAGATGCAACAGAAGATGATGATGGGTATGATTCAGATATCTCACTAGCCAATCCGGATATTTCCATCGATTATGGTTTTAATATGAAAATATTTGAAAGTTCAAGAGAAACAAAAAGAAAGAAAAGATTTTATATGCAAACTTCAGATTATGACAATATTGATTCAACAAGTGAGAAAATTTGGATGCCAATTTCAAGAAATAATTTTAAAAATTTACCTGATTTAATGGATAGAGTTAATGATCATAAAAAATCATTTTATCTTTATGGTAAAAAATTTGATAATATTGATGATGTTGTTGAACAACAACAACAACAACAATCGTCTGATGAAACTAAAAACTCAAGTTCTGATTCATCAGGTGAATTATTGGATTCTGTGGATGGTGATTTGGAAGTAAAAGATTCAATTTCAATAGTGCTTGATGAATCAATTCAAAACACAATTAAATCATCAATTGAATCACCATTGATCAACAGTAATACTGAGAGTAGTAGTAATGTTGGTGAAAAAGATGCTCCATTGATTAATAATTATAATGCAATTGTTTGTGAATGGAATCCAGAAACATTTGATGTTTTCTTTTCAGGATTAGATGATGAAGGAGGAATTGAAACTTGGAGCAAACCAGAAGTTATAATAAATGAAGAAGTGGAAGAGTTTGAAGCTAAGAAGAAATTGGAAAAAGATGTCAAGATTACATTGAATGATTGTTTGAAACTATTTAGTAAGAATGAGATATTAAGTGAAGATGATTTATGGTATTGTTCTAATTGTAAAGAACATCGTCAAGCTTCAAAACAGATTGAAATTTGGCAAACTCCTGATATTTTGACAATTCATTTGAAAAGATTTGAAAATCAAAAAAGTTTTAGTGATAAAATTGATTCAATTGTGGATTTCCCAATTAAAGGATTAAATATGAAAGAATTTATCACAAAAACTGATGTTGATGATGAGGACTGTATTTATGATTTATTTGCGGTTGATAATCATTATGGAGGATTAGGCGGAGGTCATTATACTTCATATGTTAAGAATTCATTCGATGATAAATGGTATTATTTTGATGATTCAAGAGTTTCTGAAACTAATCCTGAAAAATCAATTACTGGGGCTGCGTATTTGTTGTTTTATAGGAAAAGAAGTTGTAAATTTTTAGGTGGTGATAAATTAATGAAGATGATTGAAGAATCAAGAGTAAAGATTGAGAAAGAAAAACAGTTGGCAAAAGATGCAGAGTTGAAGTTTTATCAAGATAATGAAGATGAAGACGATGGAGAAGACGATGGTGGTGAAGAGGAGGAGGAGGATGAGGAAGAACGGGATGCAGTTGAAGAAGATGACGCAGACGAAGAGGATTTATTATCGTCAGATGAAGTTGAATCAAATAGTGTTGTTTCAAGCACTATTCATATTGGAGGGAACTCAGAAGGTGATGAATTTAGACGTAAAATCAGATTACTGAATCGTGGGAACAGTAAGAACTCAATTTTAGATCAAATTCAACCTTCTGATATTGATTCTCAATTGAATTCACCAAGTTCAGATGGCGATTCATCTTCTTATTCAACAACTAATAATAAATTTTTTGAAAATTCACCACAAGCTTGATTCATTCACATCAATATAGAAATAAATACACCCTGCTAAATATAAAAAACTAATTCCATGATGCATGTATATTGGATATTTGTGTTTTTTTTTTATATCATTGTATTCAAAGCTTGTGCAACTTTACTAAATTTTGGAATACTATTTGAAGCACCTTTCTCCTGAACAGCGAATGAGGAAGCCAACGTTGCAAACTTCATTGCATCGGTCACAGAAGAACCAGTAAACATTTGAGTTGTAACTGCTCCTAAAAATGTATCACCTGCTCCAGTAGTATCAATAACTTTATCAACTTTAGCTACGTTGATAAAAGTTGGTGTTGGGGAATTTTTAGATGTAAATAATGATCCAGATGATCCCAGTGTTATAATGACAGTGTTTGAATTTGTTTGTCTTATTTGGGAAAGCAATTCAGTGGCTAGTTGTTTGAAACCATTGATTGGTTCAATCTTAATCAATTCATCAAATTTCTTGAATTCTTCAGTTGGTAGAATATCTTTGGCGATAGCTAAGGCTTCACCTTCATTGACAATCAAAGTATCAACTAATGGAATCACTTCAGCTGAGTATGAATAATATGGGGATGGGTTATAAACAATTTCTTTTGTAGGTGTGCGCGCATTTAACCATTTGATAGCACTAACAGTACCAGGAACCTCATTTTGGAAAACAATAACTTCTAGTTCGTCTTTATTCGTAGTAAACAATTTGCACAATTGCTCTTCAGAGTAGTCAGTTTTACCATTAGCACCAGCAGTGATCAAAATTCTGTTCTCACCAGTTGATTGTTCCACCAAAATAACTGCAACTCCACTATTGGTATTTGAGTTAATGGCAACATTAGAGATATCCACTCCATCTTGTTCCAAGACAGCAACCAATTCTTTACCAAAGGCATCATCACCAACGTTCCCAATCATTCTAACTTTACTTCTTGAAGGATCAGGGTTTGATCTTGCCAATGAGATTGTTTGATTCAGACCTTTGCCTCCAGTATGAGTTTCGAATGCATTTGCCTGGAATGTTTCTCCTCCAGCAGGAACCTTTTCTGTAAAAGTGACCAGGTCGTAGTTCAGTGAGCCAACGACTGTGAACAGAACCATTGCTGTGTGTGAATTGAGTAGCTTTGATATTGGAGTGTGATGAATGATATTGAATTTAGATATTGATAATTTTACGATATTTAAGCCGTCGGAAAGCAGGGTAAATGAGGATTCTTGAGTGTTAAAACTCAGATTTCACTCATTTTAAAAGCTGTTTTCTAGATTATAATACTTCTATAACACTTACAATCTATTTGGCTACCATTCCCTTTACAAACCACCCAAATTCAAGCAATTTTGGACCATTTTCTATCATTTTAAAGATAAATATATGGCAGAAAAAAAAAATTTGAACTTCAAAATCTAAAATTTGGTGCAATTTGCAACTACAAAACCTGTCCCAAAATGTCCGATTTTCTCACTGATTTGCAGCCAATGACATTTCCAGTGGAAGTTCTCTCAAGAATCTCTCCAGAACTGTCTTTACAGAGACATCTGGCGACAGGTATAAGACCTAATTTGAGGAAATTTCAAGAATTTAGAAATTTCCAAATGGGTAAAAGTGGATTGAGTAGATACTCTGATCCTGCAAAAGTCAAAGATACAGCTGTCTTAGGATCGTCAGTCGTGACTTTAGGTAAAACCATGGCTATTTGTACCATAACTGGAGGCATAGTGGAGGAAGATTTACCAGCTGAGGAAATTAATGAAGATGCTGCTGCTGTGAATGCAGTTTTTGCCAGTGAGGCAGCTATTGAACAAGAAGACGATAAGACTAGTGTTCTAGATCAGTTTGCGCCAATTTATCCAGTGGTGGAAGTGGAAAGAGGGAGAATTGGGAACCCAACTAATGAAGAAATGATTTTATCTCAAAAATTATATGAAACATTCTTACATTCTGGGATTTTAAGTAAAGATGCACTAAAAGTCGATGTTGGGTTAAGAAGTGTTGATTCAGATGGTAAAATTCAAGTTTTCTATAAAGATGATAAAGAATTATTAGATTTCAATTTTAAACCAAAACGTTCTTGGTCATATGTGTTATATGCAAAAATCAAGATTTTCAATAGAACAGGACCATTATTTGATTTAGTTTGGCAAAGTTTGATTCAAGCTCTATATGACACTAAATTGCCTAAAGCTCATATTGATGAAACAGCAGCTGATGTTAAAATCCCAATCAAAATGCATGGGAAATTTTCCACAATTCGTGAACAATATCAGATAATATGTGATCCATTACAATCCATCTCTTTAAAACTTAATAGAAATGAACATGAATACAGTACAAGTTTTGGGGTTGTTGATTTAGATCAAGAGGCATTAGAAACAGTGGAAGATAGAATGGATCTTGATTCTAACTCGGTGTTATTATGTGATTTAGAAGGTGAAGAAGAAGAATTTAGTGCCAAAAAATTGATTTCAATGACCATTGGAGGTGATCAGTTTTCTTCCTTAAGTGTGGTGGGTGCCGTATCACTTGAAGTTTTGAATAAAGCTTTTGAAATTGCACAAGAAAGAGCTACGTGTATTTAAATAAGATGGTCATATAATAATGATTAATTAAAATGTTTTTTGTTTTGTTTTGATTTTTGTTTTGTTGTTGCTCAGTCACTTGAAGTTAGGAAGTTCATGTTCTTCTTTTTCTTAAAGCTGGAGCTGGAGATGGTGAAGGAGTATCAACATTTTTCAAATCAATGTTAACATATTCATTAACTTTTGCACCAAATCCTCCAACTCTTTTGATAACTTTAGCCTTTTTACCCTTTTTGATATATATATCAATATAAAACAAAATAAATAATAATAAATAAGAGGAAATGATAGTTAATCCAGACCAAGTTGCCACATTAGAACCAACACAATTTAAACAAACGTCATTAGCAGAACAACCGAAAATCAAATAGTCATGTCTAACTTTAATAAAAGCAGCATAATAAATGAAAACTAAATCAAAGATAAATTGGATGATTTGGAAATTTGTAATCCATTGTTTCCACCAAACTCTAATACCTCTAGCTGCTAAGAAATAATACCAATACATGATAACATGAACAGCTAAATTGATAGAAATAACTAACCAACTAATAGAAGTTTCACCAACTAATTGAGTGTAACATAATAAGGCAGTGGCACCATGATGATAACTGTGTAAGAAAATGATTTTCTTTCTTTTAACCACCAAGAATAAAGTATCAATAAATTCCAAATATTTAGTTAAATAATTCATATAATATAAAACAACCATTTTTTGAGTCCATGCATTCTTATTACAAATTGCATAAAATAAACCATGTTTATAAATCATTGGAATCAATTGTTCAGCCATCAATAATAATAATGATAATGAAATTGTAGTCAACATTAAATTATGTAATTGAAATAAATATTTCAATTTCCATGGAGATAAATTGAATTTATTGAAGATGAATTGTCCACCAAAGATAATAACGTAGTATAATGTGATGGCACATATAACTGGTGTTAATTCTGATAAGAAAGTTTCACCTGGAATAAATTGAAATTCATTTGGAATGAACTTGTTGTTTGTTATGAATGAGGCTAATGAGTTGAAAATTGGCCATAGTTCCACACCAAATGGTGTGTTTATTGTAGGGACCTGGATTTTGATCGAGTCCATTTTGTGGTAAAACAACAAGCTAAAATTTCAAAGAGTGAATGAGAAAACACGGTATTAAAATGTTTTTACTTTTTGTTTATTTTTTTTTTAATGTTGAAGAAAAAAGAGAGAGAAAAACGCGGTTTTTGGTGACTTTTTTGAAATTTTTTTTCTTTTCCGATGACATCACGTGCAAAAAATTTCTCCTTTTTTTTTCAAGAACTCCAATTTTAAGTCAGAGGAGAAGAGAAGAAGTGAATTAACTGAGTTGAAGTGAGTGAACATGCTGACTAAATTAAAGTCTTATTGTTGTTTCAGGAAAAAGAATGGAAAAAAAAAATGTAAAAAATGTTTATTTTGGATTAACTGATCAGCGAGAAATTGACTCTTCAGCTGCTGCTGCCAACGCATCCAATGGATTGAACATAATCTTCTCTTCTTTACCATCACCATTCTCATTCGTATTACTAGTAGAAGTATTAGACATAGATTCCGGATTCAGTAAACTTGTAATGGAAAAAGCACTATGTCTTAAACTTGATTGTGGAGGTTGAGTTGAAGGTAATGATGGTAATAAAATAGATTGTGGCTGTGATTGTAGTGGTTCCATTGTGGTATCTGCATCATCAATTGTATCATTTGAATCTACATTCGATGTAGTGGTTTTAAAAGTTGCAGTTGCTGGAGGTTCTGATTTTATATCTGGTTTGGCTGATATTTGAGCTGTTGTTGTTGTTGTTGTTGTTGACGATGTTGGAACTGGTGGTGGCGGTGACTTTATTGTAGCTGAAGGTACCGGTGCAGGTGCAGGTGTAGCTGAACTTGATATATTACTTGGAATGTTTTCATGTAATGTGAAAAATCCCAAAGGTGGATTTTTGAAACCATTTCTTGCTGCTTCTGCTGCTGCTGCAATTGTAATTGCTGCTTGTGCACCTTCAGGAGTAACGACAGCATCATTATCATCCTCTTCATAATTTTCATTTTGATTGAATTGTTCACCAAATTGTTGTGCTTTTTGTGCATATAATTGAGCTTTTTCTTCAAAATTTTTTGAATTTGCTTCAACAACTAATGATCTCCAACCATTAACATCAGCATTTTTTTGAAAATAATTACGAACCATTGTGGAACTTTTCGTTGATAATTTTTGTGCGATTAAATGCCATTGAGATCCATGTTCTTTTAATAATGAAGTAAATCTTTGAACATCTTTAATACTCCAATAACTTGTAATTGCTCTTTTACCGGATTCTTCATCTTCTGCATTTACATTATTGTTCATTGGATCATTATCACCAGTTTTCTTATTTTTACCAACTTTATATTTTTTACGAACTTTTTTATTTGAATCCTCAATCAATGGATCTTGTGTCACAGGATTATCAATTGAAATTGTTGGTGTTGCAGGTGATTTGATTTGAGTAGTTTTTGGTAATCCAGTTTGTTCATTATCTTGATTTGTGTTGACTGTATTTGTAGAAGTATCATCATCATTTGTGGATTCATTTAAAACATGTTTCTTTTGATTTTGAGCTTCAACTTCAATTTCCTTTGCTGTTTCTGTTTCAACTGGAATTTTAACTGCATTTGAGTTTGAAGAATCAATTTGAGAATCAAAGACAGGAGCAGCGGCTCTACGACGGCGACCAGTATCAGTATAAAACTCTTCATATTCATCAGAATCTTTTGGTTTCAAATCATCTAATTTAATTTCTTCTTTCTCCAAATTATCATTTTTAGTTGTTTTTGGTTTTGGACCACGACGACCTGATTGTTTATTATTTTTAGAATTTCTTTTCTTCTTCAAAGCCAATAATTGTTTATAATCAGTTTTAGTTTTCTTAGTTTTGTAATAATGTAAAACACATTCTTTTGGAGTTCTTAATCCACCCATTGCATGTGAAATTTTCCCAAATTTTTTTGGGTATGACATAAAAGCTTCACAAAATAACTCATGTTCATTTTTAGTGAAATTATCAATTGGATCTATGAAAATTCTTTTTGACCATGAAGATTTATCCAAGACCAAGTTATTTAAATTAACTAGTTTCAAATTTTTTTCAATTGGATTCAAGATTAAATCTGGAATTTTAGCAGCAACTTTTGAAGCTTTATATAATGGATCATTTTCTTTTTCTTTTTCCAATTTCTCTAAAATTTCTAAAAATTCAGCTTCTGAAACAACAGCATCACCATGACGAGATCTTCTTGAAGGCTGAGGTTGTTGTTGTGGTTGTTGTTGATCATCTTGATTATTTTCGTGATTATCTTGATTATGATTTTGATCGTTAGTTGAGTGATCATTCGGATGATCGTTATACTCATTTGATTGATCAAAATTAGGATTTGCACTGAAATTTGAATAAATATCATTTAATTGTTGTTCCATTAAATCTTTTCTTTGTAGCCAATTTTGTTTATTGATCTCATAATTCTTATCACTTAAATTTTTGAAAACTTCTGTTGAATTTTTTATAATTGATAAATTATTGAATAAATTGACTCTATTATATTGTTGATGTATCAAAAAATTTCTTTGATAAAAGGGATAATCTTCAAAATTTTTTATTGGTGAATTTAATAAGTATGGTAATTTTTTGATAACTTTAGTTCTTTGATGATTTTTCAATTCCCAGAGTCTATATTCTATTTTTTTCATTGGGAAAATACATTCATTAATTTCAGTTAACGGAACAATCTTATCTTCAATAGTCTCATCAGAGATTTTAGTGTCTCTAATCTCAATATCAGTTTTAGTTTCAAGTTGCTTAATTGACTCATCTTGATCTTGATTAATAACTTCTTCATCATGATCACTTTCGTCTTCTTGTTGTTCCTGTTGTTGTTGTTCTTCAAGCTCTTCTTCTTTAGATTCAATATCTTTCATAACAACATCGTTATCAATAGCTGATTGATTTATAATTTGAATTTCTTCTTGTATTTCTTCCTTTGATTTCAAGTTTTCAATATCATAATCATCATCCTCTGCTTCTTCGTGATCAACATCATCATCATCTTCGATTTGATTATCGGTTTTATTTTCAGTATCATTATTTTGATCATCATCCTCGTCATCTTCTTCATCTTTGAAATTACTGGGTATTAAAGAAGGTCTGATTTTAGTTGGTTCTTCAATTTTTTTTTCTTCTTCAACCTGACTTGGTTTTTCTATAATCTCTTTTGTAGCATCAGTTTTGGTACTGTTGTTATTGAGAGTACTAGTATTGGCTGAAGGGGTAGGTTTATAACTTCTTTGGTAGTTTCTGTTATTATAATCATCATTTGAATGATATGAAGATTTTCTTCTATCATCATAAAATCCATATGACCCTCCACTATTTGATCGTGAATGGTTATACAAGGAGTGGCCACGATATCCTCCAGATGGAGCAGAGTTGTTATAAGATCTATAACCACCTCTACTGCCTCCACCACCTCTGTAATAACTGGATCCATTATAGCTTGATTTGTAGTTTGAGCTATAACCGTCATAACGTCTATACCCAGAAGAAGAAGGTGGTGGACCCTGTTGACTAGTTGATGAAGTGGAAGATGATTGAGAATGAGATGAAGATTGAGCGCCAGGTTCATACCGACTTCCATTGAAGCTTCTGTGATAAAAAGACCTGCTGCTGTTTGGATTGTTGTAATCATCGGCGCCTGTACTTGAGCGCTGTCTGCTAAAAGAGTTTGCAGAGGAGTATGAAGGGTTACCAGTGGTTGGCCTTGAGAAGGGACGCTTCTGGTGTTTATCAGACATTGTTGTTGTGTATTGTGGTTGTTGTTGATATTATTGAAGCAGCTGAAACCAAGTGAGAAAAGGAAAAAAAGAGTTATGAAGCGGTAATAAAACAGGGAAAGAAGTGAAATATAAGACAAGTGTGTAGTGGTCTCAGTGCTGAGTGAATAGAGTGCTATGAGCTGGTTTCTGTGCGTTGTTCTCAAATATTTGTGAAATGGAATAAACAGCTTTGTATAAAACAGCGCCAAATGTGTGTTTTTAGGCGTGTTTCAATTCTGGAAAAAAAGCACCAGGTATTTTAATAGTCACTTAGTCGATTATGAGTATCGCTGAGCGTTGAAAAGACAGCTTTGGGTGCAGAACAAGCTGCTGAAGTTGAGTGTCAAGTAGAAAAACTTTTATTTTTCTATAAAAAATTGAGATTTTCAGTGAGAAAAACAAAAAAAATTGAGTTTTTAGGCAAACGAAAAGATCAAATCGTGGCGGTGCATACAACAATTTGTTGAATTCTGACGTTTGTAGCCAGGCGCTTGAAGTGAAGAGCACATAGCTGTGTTCTACTGATTGTAGCGCCCATTTTGATGTGTCCAACCACTGTCTATCAGTGAAATCAGGTGGAAAAGGTGTCACTTGCCACATTTGATCCTACCCATTCATTTAATTTAATTCAATTCATGCTGTGCTACAATATTAATTAAAAACAACAACAACAACAACGGCAGCTAAATATTATAGAGAACAACAGAAGAGAACTACTAGAGACACTATGCCATCCTCCACTGACTAGTTCTACTAATGCACTTCAGTTGCTACCACTTCTACCACCTTCTTAGACAGCCAGACAGACCAACTAGCTCAACTCTGGCACGAACACCAGGAACAACCAGCATTTTGTTGATGTTTTGAAGGCTGGTTGTTGTGAAACAAAACAAATTTACTAAACACACTCTGCTCAGGAGCCTGTCTGTTCTGACTGTTGGGCCCTGGCAACGGTCGATGCCTGCTGGACGTCCCCAGTTTTCACCTCTGCTGCCTTCCAAACGGCTTGCCACACCAGCTGGCTGCCACTATCAATATAAATACCTAACAACGTCTTCTTTCTAACGTCTATGCCTGATGGGTTCTCACAGTCAGTCAAGTTATCAAATTACGCTGCTACGCTGCTACTACTGCACTGAGGGTCAGCCATTCACTCGTTCATTACACCAACTACCTCTGCCCTATTTTCCATTAATCATACCTTATTATAACAACATTTACAGAATCATCAACTGTGACAAGCTTCCCTGAGTATTTGATATACACCATCCAGCTTTAGATCTTTGATTCCTGTTACCTGCTGGCCAGCATCATCACTACTAATACCACAACAATTATTACAATATAATCAAGCAGCTTTATTTGTCACCATTCAATTGCGTTGACGTCCATTCATTTAATTTTGATCTTAGTTTTATACCATCACATTTATCAAATTGTCTTTTAGATCATTCTATATCCAACACTTTACTTCAACATCTTTTTTTTTGCATATTATACAACACATCTAAAATAATCTAATCATGTCTAGAAAATTATCAGTCAAAAGATCATTGAATTCTGAATATGAGCAAGAAAGACCTGTTAAAAGAGCAAGTCCTCAAAATGATTATTATACTAATAGTGAAGATGAACTTGATAATGAGCCAATCACTCCTACAACTTCACCAAAGAGACTACTCAGTTCCTTCAAGAGATTATTATCTTCTTCTTCATCTTCAAAAATCAACTCCAACTCTTCACCATTACATGATATAAACAATTCTCCAATTCAATTATCAAGTGAGGAGTTTAGTCCAATGCTCTTACCCAAGAAAAGAATCAATTATGAAAATATAACGAATGATTTATCAAACCTATCATTATTTAAAACAAAACAATCCAATTGTCATAAGATTTTTGAAATTCCTGAAATTTTAATGAGAATCATTTCATTTGTTGATTCAAAATCATCGTTACCTGTTGAATTAGAAATTAATAGAAGAAAACCATTATCTTATCAACATGCTTTATTGATTCATAAAGATGAAAAAGTTGCTAAAAAAATTTGGTCAAATTCTCAGAATTCAAATGAATTTAATCATGGGAACCCACAAACTTCTTTAAGTTACATTGAAAATGAAAATTCAATTTACAATTGTTTACTAGTGAATAAATTATGGTATCAAATCTCAATTGAAGTTGCCACAAGGAAATTATTTTTTACATCAGAAACAAAATTCAATAATTTTTCTGCAAATGCCAAAATCAAAAGATCAGTTTCAAACACTTCAATTTTCATATTACACAAGTTACCAAATTTACAACAAACTCAATTAGATTCAATTGCTCCACAAGTAAGTGGGAAATTAGAATGGTTAGAATTTTATATATGTCCTAAAATTTTACCAAATCCTTTAATGTTTAATGGGAATCAATTGAAAAAATTAATTTTACCAGGTTCAAGAGTAATTAATGATGATTTTTTACATAAAATTTCACAAAATGCTCCTTTTTTACAAATCATTGATCTAAGAGCTTGTGAATTAATTTCAGATATGGGAATAAATTCAATTGCCTCAAATTGTAAAAAATTACATTCAATTAATTTAGGTCGTCATTCGAATGGTCATTTAATTACAGATTCTTCAATTATGGCATTGGCATCAAATAAATCATTACAATCAGTTGGTCTTGCCGGTTGTAATATCACAGATGTTGGTATATGGGACTTGGCAATTAATTGTAATGAAACTTTAATTAGATTATCATTAAATAATTGTTCCTTATTAACTGATGATTCATTACCAAAAATTTTCCAATTTGGTTACATGAGTAACATTTTAGTGTTAGAGATTAGAAAACTGACTAAATTGAATAATTTGAAACCATTGATTGAATATAAATTGTTTAAAGAACGGGAATTTGGCAAACAAGTTTTAATTGAAGGTTGTGAACTCATTGAATTGAAAATGAGAGAACAAGAGAGATTGATTGAATTGGAAAAATCAATTAACTCGTTGAAAGAAATAAAAGATTGGATACATCAAGATGATGATGATGTTTCAATTGATAGATATTTGTGTAGAGATGGGAATTGAGCATTTTTTTTTCCCCCTATTTGATAGAAATTCTTATAAAAAACTTGCATTTATTCATTTCTTATTAGCAATGTAACTCTATTCTTTAATTGTGTGATCATTAAACCATTGAAATTTACCAAAATTCGTTGTACAGTTTCTCAGTCTTCAAAGCTTTTGAAAAAGTCAAAAAAAAAAATCAAAAATTTAATGAAAAACTTTGAAATTTGAAACTTTCTACAGAACAACAACAACAACAACAAGTTTGATTTACAGATGAGCAGACAAAAGTACGTTTTTGACTAGTGTAAAATTTTGACCCAATAACTAACTTTTTTTTCAGTTCACATTACGAAGATTATTCCAGCTCAAATAGTCCGAATTACCACTCCAGTTATAACTCAACTTACTACAGTCAAAGAGGCGGCCGTGGAGGTCGTGGAGGAAGAGGAAGAGGCAGCCCTTATAGAGGAGGATACAGTAGCTCATACAGAGGTGGAAGGTACAACTCATACAGTGATCGTGGGTCAAGTCGAGATTATTATGGTTCTGATTCTTATTATGATAGCAGTAGAAGAGGCTCGGGTTATGGAGGGATCACTAAACCATATGATAGTAGAAGCCATTCTAGGTCATACACCCCAACTAAGAAAAGTGTTGAGCCAGAAGCGGTTGTACCAGCAAATGCCGCGAATAATAAGGAAAAGACCAAACCTGAGAAACAGTATAAATCTCCATGGATAAGATTGTTTTCTATGGATTCATCTCATTTGAAAGATGAAGAATCAAAGAAAATGTTTGAAGAGATCAAAGAAGAGCATGAACAGTTATATATTCAAGAAGAAAAAATCAATAAAGAAATACGAGAGAATCAACTGAAATTGATCCAGTTAGAATTTGACTTGAAAATTGCTGAAGTGAATAGTAATAAAGAAGCTTTGAATGTTGACCAAACACAGGAGAAGTTGGATATCATTTCTTTAGTGTGAGAGGATTGATATATGATATGATGATGAATTAATGATGATTTTTTTGTAGTTGTTGATTTTTTTCTTACAGAAATGGTCTATTTTACTTGGTTTTTCTGTGAAACTTCAATACTTTGTAACAACACTCTTTACTCTAGCTGTCTACTCAACTGTCTTACATACCAAATATAATTTTTTCTACTGGCATCAAGACTCAAAAATTGAAAAAAAATTGATCAACATTTCAAGCTTTCTGATATATAAAAGAGAGAAAAAAAAAACAAAATACCAAAAATAAATTGCTAAATAAATAGCTTTCTTTTCACATTAACTTGCTCCTTCGAATACTGAGGAAATTATTAGTTGATTCAGGCCAGAAGATCACAAATCAAGTCTATCCATCGCTATCCAAAAAAACCCCGGCTTGATCCCATACAAAAACTGCCCAAATCATCCATTCTTTTTAGTATCAAAACAACAACAACAACAACAAGATGAAGCTATCGTTATTCGCACTCACCAGTGTACTACTATCATCTTCGATTGTGTCAGCTATTGCCAACATCAACATCACAGGAAACGCATTCTGGAATGAAGAAACAGGAGAAAGATTCTACATCAGAGGTGTTGATTATCAACCAGGTGGTTCATCAAATTTAACTGATCCATTAAGTGATACAACAACTTGTTCAAGAGATATTGAAAACTTCAAAGATTTAGGGATTAACACCATTAGAGTCTACTCCGTGGATAATTCATTGGATCATAGTGAATGTATGTCATTATTAGAAGATGCTGGAATTTACTTAATTTTGGATTTAAACACTCCTGATGCATCAATTTCAAGAACAGATCCTGCTTGTTCTTATAACGCAGACTATTTACAAAATGTTTTTGCCACGGTTGATGTTTTCGCTAAATATGATAATGTTTTAGGATTTTTCGCAGGTAATGAAGTTATTAATAACATTACAAACACTTATACTGCAACTTTTGTTAAAGCTGTTGTTAGAGATGTTAAAAAGTATTTGAAAGCTCGTGATTATAGACAGATCCCAATTGGTTATTCAGCAGCAGATGTTAGTTCTAATCGTTTATTAGCTGCAGAATATTTCAATTGTGGTGATGATGAAGATGCAAGAATTGATATGTTTGGTGTTAATGATTATTCATGGTGTGGTCATTCTTCATTTAGTGTCAGTGGGTATTCTGAAAAAGTTAAAATGTACACTGGTTACTCGATTCCAATTTTCTTATCAGAATTTGGTTGTAATACAGTTGGCGATGAAAGAGCTTTCACCGAAATTGAATCCATTTATTCTACTCAAATGTCTGGTGTCTTTTCAGGTGGTTTAGTATATGAATATACCAATGAAACTAATAACTATGGTTTAGTTCAAGTTATTAATGATACAGCAGTGACTAAATTACAAGATTTTTATAATTTGAAAAATCAATATAATTCCACTTCAAATCCAGCTGGCAATGGTGGATTTTTACCAGATGGTAAAATCTCTGAATGTCCAGCTTTCCAATCAGGTATTTGGGAAGCAAACAATACTTTACCAGAATTACCAAGTGCTGCGTCTGCTTATTATAAATCAGGTGCAGGTGAACCATTAGGTACTAATGCAGGTAATACACAATTCATGTGTGATGATGATGATGATGCCGATGATGTTTTTTCATCTTCAAGTTCAGCTGTGTCATCAACAACTTCAGCTCCAGCAAGTTCTTCCTCATCATCTTCTTCAAGTTCATCATCTTCCACTGCAACTGCATCTTCCACAAAATCATCTTCATCAAAAGCTGCTGCTGGTGATATGATTCAAATTCCTTCTTTTTTTGCATTGATTGCAGCTGGATTAGCATTGTTATACTAAACTGTGTACTCTACATTTATAATATTATAAAAAAACACAAAACATACATATATGAATATTATTACTAAACCTTCAACCTGTAAAACCTTAATAAACCAATAAAAAAAACACCCTCAACTATATAATCTTCTATCTAACTCTCTCAAGACATTAGCAACACTTTGAACTTCAACTTGCATTCCTCTAGTTGTTAATTTCCCAATCAACGTACTAAAATCAACGGTATTGAATTTCTTATGACGAGATAATGTTTTATAAGCATCGGCACATGGAATGAAAATCCCCTTTTGAGGTGGTTCCGTTGTAGTTGTGGTTGTATTGGTGGATTGTTGAATAATGGAAACAAAAACATCTTCTTTTTTTGGTGTTGTTGGTGATGAAACTTTTGAAATTGGTGGACTAACTGGTGATTTACGTTCTTCTTGCTGATGTTGTTGTTGTTCTTCTGCTTTGCTTGCAATTGTTGTACAGAATAATGTAGACATTGGATCTAGTTGACACTGTTTACATGTCCCTGGGTTACCAGTACAGCCTGATTTAGTATCAGAAGAAGTTGTAGATGTGGCGGTGGTGGTGGTGGTTGAAGTGGATGTGAAATCTTGAAACTCAGTGGTATCAATTGGAGTTGAAATACTTGATCTATGAGCTTCAGTTATTTCCACAGTTGGACCTGGATGAAGAACAGGTAATTTTTGATTAGTTGGTTGAGTTTTCTTCAAATTTATTGGAGGTAATGAAGTTGTTGCCTCGTTTGAGAATTGTAATGAATTACTGTTTGGTGAATTGATTGAATCCAATCTTGAATGACGTTGTAACTCTGTGATGGCATTTGCAGCTTCTTTAGCAGCTTCTCGACAAACACATGCTGAATCATCTGAACAAAATCCACATTGTTCCATTGGTGATTTGAATTCATCATTGAAATTTATATTGATTAATTTCTCGAGATCAGGTTGATCAAATTTGATATTGTTATTTGATGCTGGGGTAGGAGTATGATTTGTGCTTGATGTTGATGTAGGTGTTGTTGAAGTTGATTGGTTTAGTCTTTTGAATTTTTTAAATTTAGATAATGGTTTATTTGGATGCAATTCATTTGGTGATCTTCTTTTCAAAGAAACCGCTGGTAATGGTTTGAAATTGTCAATATTGATCAGCGCAGGTTTACTGTTAGCTGTAGGAGTTTCTTTGATACCAACTTCAGCACATATACAATCATCTTTCAAACATACACCGCAATCAAAAGTGGAGCTTAAAGTTGTTGTTGCTGTTGTGGTTGTAGAAACAGATGTAGATTTTTGACTATCATAATTTGCCATATACGCTGGTGATTTGATAGGAGCCGGTGAAATAGGTTTATGCTTCAATGTCTGTGAGTTTGAAGAACTTGCAGAGTTCTCACGACTTCTTTGGACAGTGGCAGAGTTTGGTGAAGGCTGGAAATAAGTTAATGGACTTGGAGCATTGATGACATTGCCATTTGTGAAAATTGCTGAAGATGGAGATGGCTGATTGGAGCCAGATATACTCTGAGGAGGTGGATATGAAGTTGGTTGTGATTGTGGTGAATTGTTCATGGCTCTTTTAATAGAATTGTAATCATTCTTGATTTCAACTAAAGCTTTCATAAGTTGTTTATTCTCCATTTGCAACTTATTAACAATGGTGGTAAAATTCATTTCATTCTGGGCTTTCTCCTTCTCAACCTCACTCAGTTTAGCTTCCAATTCAGAGACTCTTGTAGCTCTTCTTTCTCTAAACGCTCTTTGAGCAGCTCTATTCTGAGCTTTTCTTTTGGTAGCAGGGGTGTCAGCAGAAGGTTTCCTGCCAGGTTTGGGTCTAGGTGGGAGCACCCATTCTTTTGAGGTGACAATCTTGGTTACTTGTGATGTACCAGGACTGGCAGCTATTGAAGGTCTCATTGAAACAGAAGCCAGGGAAATGCCAGTGGTTGTCGACAGTCTCTTATCCGTTGGAGAGATGCCTTCTGAGTTGGTACTTGGAGAGACATTGCTGCTGCTCATTGTGGTGTTGTTGAGTAGTGTGATATTGTGTCTTCGTGGTGATGTGGTGGTGAGTAGCAGAAGCACGGCAGAGCACTAGTGGATGTGAAGAATATAGAAGTGTTAATGATTGTGATGATTATTCTACAAGTTGTAAATTTTTCTTTTGAAAAATGGGTGTTTAATGGGTCACGGTGCAGACAGCTGTGATAGTTGATAAAGAGTGAGTGGGAATGATAAATAAATAGGTGGAATAGAAATGAACTCACAGCAGTCTTCACAGCACAACTTTAGCTCTTATTGAGCACTCCAGTTCTAACTTCTTCTCAACTTTGAGGCAATTGCTGCACCGCTCAGTCAACAGTTATCGATTTGATCTTTCAACGAGCGTTGTGGACGATGAAAAGACGCAAAATTCGTCATTTACAAGGCTTTGAAACGGGAATTTTGGCAATAAATTACTCCTACCACGCTTCAAGACACACACTGTGAGTCAGACAGTTTTCAAACCCACTTCAATCACTGTTAATCCTTTCATTACCTCCATTTCCTATTTATCTTTTCCATCAAAATGACAAAAATTCCTGCAAAAACTTCCACTTTAAGACACTTGTCAGCTCATGTTTCCAAATTTGTCACTTTTACGCCAATCTCAGCCTAAAAAATTTGCCAAAACTTCCCATTTAAGAAATTTACAAAGATTTCATAAATTTACAGACATAAAAAAAAAAAATTTTGAAAAATTACTTAGAAAACAGTGAAGTTTGCCTGTATTCATTTGACACAGAGATTATCAGAAATGTCGGCCAGCAAAGCTCGTGGGAACACTTCTGCGCTGCTCAAGAAAACCATTGCTATAGCACGTCAGCTGCCCTCCAAGCAGAAGAACACGCAGGAGACAAGCACAACTGCTGACAATAAAATACTGCACAACGTAGAAAAGCTGTTCACTAAAATCAGTGATACTATTCCAGTTACTGAAAGTGCAGGACACTCATCATCAGCACAGCAAGCAGGATCAACTAAGAAATCACCTTATTTATTAGAGAGGAAGTCTAAAACTAACTCTACTCTAACATTGTCATCTACACCAAAATCAAGATCAAGGTCGAGATCAAATTCAAAATCAGCATCAACATCATCATCATCTAAAATATCAGGGGGCTGGAAACTACTTAATAAACATCCCTCATTGGTACAAACAAAACAAAATCATACACCCAAACTACAGGCTCAAAAAACATATAAACTTGATGACACTGGTAAAATCACCAAAACATCATCAAAGACACCATCAGAAATCAACATTTTACAACCTGGTTCCACAATACATTTCAACAGTGTCACTGGTGAAAATTCCGATTTTAAACCACTTGATATAGCTCAAGATTCTTTTGTCCCAGAACTTGCACATAAATTATCAAAAGTCTGTTTTTCACCTGGTGTCCATTATTTAAGAGATCCAAGAACAGGTGTTTATAATTTCTCACCTCATTTGCATAAACCAATGTCTGTTGATGATTTTGATTTCAATACAATTGCTCCATACATCACATCTTCCAAAGATAAAAAATTGATTGAAATGTCTCATAATTTAAACGTTCAATACCTGGGTTCAACTTCAACAATGACTGGAGTTTTATCACATTTCCATTTTGTTATATCTAGATTTAGACCATTGAATCATTCAACTTTTTCAATACCTTTCATTGAACAAGGTCATAATTTCACATTCGCTGCTAAAATGGCAACTTCTTCAATTATTAAAAAACATAAAGATGGAAATTCAAATAAAGTTGTGTTTTCAATAGATAATGATAAATCAGATGCCAGATCTATGATTTTGGCAAAACTAGGTAATGTCTTGGAAAGATTTTTAACAAAACCTTTAATTGATTTTGAAAAACATCATCGTAAAGAACCAGACGTTACTAAAACTTTTGATCCAAAACTCGAGGGTTCATATTATAGATATTCAGTGATTGATAAATTTCTAATGAGATCTCAATTAGATGCAAAAGATTTAAGATTACCAGGCGAGGGAACTTTTGATTTGAAAACAAGAGCAGTGGGAGCAATTAGATATGATATGAAATATGCTGATAAAAATCCAACTGGATATCAATTGGTTAGAAATAATGGATTATTTGAATCTTTTGAAAGAGAATTATATGATTTAACAAGAGCTACAATGTTGAAGTACTCGTTACAGGCAAGAATTGGTAGAATGGATGGTGTTTTTGTTGCTTATCATAATATTCAGGAAATTTTTGGGTTCCAATATTTACCATTAAGTCAAATGGATCAATATTTACATTCTTATTATGGACCAAGCACAGATCCATCTCCATTAGAGTTTGAAAAAGAAGAAAAATTAACTTCAAAATTAGCTGAAGAAGAGTTCATCATATCTGTTAAACTTTGGGAGCAATTATTAAATGTTTTCAGAAATGATTTTGGTGATGAATCCTTCAGACTGATTGTCAAAGCAGAGCCGGATGACGGTGTACTTTATGCAATTGGTGTTCCAGTCGATGAAGAAGATATCAAGACAATTGAAGGATTTGGTGATGAAATCGATAAAAAATTATCGGAATTAGTTTTTGATGATTCAAACGATCTTTTACAGAAAGAGAAGAAAGTTATGATTCAACATGTTGCAAAAATTAAAAATTTCAACTCTAAACTGTTGAAAAAGAAAACAGCCGTTGGATATGAATTGGCTATTAAAGATACAGTCAATGGAAAAGAACAAAATCGTGATATCTATGAACATCCTAAATTTGATAAACTTACCGATAAATGGATTGTTGATGCTAAGATCAATAAATTGAGTCAAATGAAAATCAACAAACTATACACGCTGTTTTTGAATGAGAAATTAAGCTTTCTGCAAACTTTTGCAGATGATTATGCTTCTGATTATATTCTAACTTTGAGAGAGCTTGGAAGAGTTGGTACTGAAAGAAGAAAAAAAATGGAACTGGCATTCAAATCTGTTGTTTGGAATGACGTTTGAATCAATCATATTTAATGCAGCTACAGAACTAAAGACATCTATAGAGTTTATATATTTTTTACATGTACATATTTACAATTATCATAACTTCATCAAATAAATAATATCTTTTCAAATTCTCTATGCTTTACCAGCTAAACTGTTGTTGCTGTTAAGTCACGCATCTCTATATCATCAGCTGGTTGTAAATAATAGTATTTATAATAAATGAATTGGAATGCAATATAAAAATCCAAAGACATTTGAAACATTGCAAAAATTAGGAAAATGGCACTGATATTTTTAGCTCCGAAGATTAAATATCCAATTTTAGTGAAATCGCCACCTAACCAACTTAGTAACAATAATAATTTGAAACCTTCCACAGATTTTAGCTTATTCAATAATAAAATTTGTGGTAACGGTAATAAAGATTCAACAAATAATCCAATTGATCCTAATAATCCACCAAATTTTAAATTATCTTGTAAGAAATAAGTTAGAGTCATAACAATCAAAGCAAACTGTATAATAAACATCCAATAATATTTCTCCTGATTCCATTGCCAAAACTGTCCTATTCTCTTATATTTTGAATCAAAAAATTTAATGAAATTTAATAGCACAATAGCCACCATTTTCAATATGAATTTCCATATGAATCCAACACTTTCAAAACCAGCATTCATATGAAAATCAAAACACTCTTTCAATTCACTAAACAACCCTCTTCTAACTTCCAATTGTGAAACATCATACTCTTTTGATCTATACTTCAACGAGAACTTCAACAAAACCAATTGAATTGAAATCATCACTATACTTTGCCTTAGCAACGCAAGTTCATACGGTATGATGAAATAATATGCAATTCTGAGTGTGCTGGCAACGATCATAGTGGCACAGATATCGATACTGAACCCATGAGATGATTGTTTCTTATAGATACTTAAGATCGTAGTGCCATACGACCAAAGTGGTGTGAAAGATATGAAATTTGCTGCAATGTATTCAACAGAGATCCAGTCTGGAAGGTAGAACTGATTGATTTTTTTGGGTGGCTCGTCGGACATGCTGGAAGATTTGAATGGAGGTAGTAGAAGAGATCGTTTGATTGTTTTATTTACTTTTATTTTAATGGAATTATTTTTTTATGTGATTTTTTTTTTTGGGTTTCGGCTGTTACTACAGATTGGCGTTTTTTGTAATTTAAGTCAGAAGACATGAAGACTTAGACCAAATTTCGAGTGGATTTGAAGAGCAAGAAAGACGGGATGGATTGCACAGATGGAGTGGAATTGAGCTTAATATAACTGAAAAAAAAAACTAGCAAAAATGCAGTGGAAAAACATATCATGCAATTTGATCTATAAGTCTATTTTTGTTTCTTCTCCAATTTCTCTCTTTCTGGACCACTATCAGTAGTCATAGTACTGCCATAGCTATATAGGAACGCTCCTAAAAACACAAGTGATGCTCCACATGAACCAGTCATGCCTAATCTGTTATTGAAAAGGTAGATGCTTAATAGTAAACTGGTGAATTTTCTCAGCAGCAGCACAACAGATACAGTCAATGCACTGGTGCTACCAGCTAACATGTTCACACCTCTGACACAAAAGAATTGTGTGAATATGTTTAGCAATAAGTAAATGATCTGTTTAGATACAGTGAACTTCCCATCTAGAATAACAAATTTATCAGCTGAATTCCACAAATTGGTAAACTCTTTCAAAATGGTAGGTAGCATTGTCATGAAAATGAAAACACCAAATAGATGAGAATAGAAGATGTTTTCCTTCCAGTTATGTTTACCGTATTTCCTATACGTTTCTTCATTGTGTAAACCTAAAAATGCCATCAAAACAGCACCGATAAACAACATTGAGATACCGATAATGAAATTCAAATCCATCTCCATACCATCAAGACTTCTCAAATTATCAACCATATCCCAGATCTCTGTATCTTTGAAAGCAGTAGTGATAATAGCACCAACACTTAGTAAAATGGCACTTGAAACTTGAATCAAAGAGTACTTTTTACCAGCAAAGATCCAACCAACAGTCATGATGATCGCTGTCCCCGAGCTTCTAAAAATGATATGGATGGGTATACTAATGTTATACTTAAACACAGCATTATTCAACCATGATATCACAAAAAACAATAATATTGATACCGACCAACGCTTCAAAGGTACACAGTTTTTCTTAATGAAAATTGGAGGTCTATCACTATCCCAGAATTGAATGTATCCTTCAATGGCAATGAACAAAAACTGTGCAAACGTCACAATGTTGCCACTATCTGGTTGCTCATTGATGATTTTTTCTAATGTAAACACGTTGGAACAACATCCCCCAAATATAAATCCAAGCATAAGGAGCCAGTCGCTAAAAGATAGCTGTAGCAATGCTCTCGTTGTGCTCATTATGCTGTGAATGTGGATCGGACTGCAGTGGGCGTGGGAAAAATTGAAGTGAGTAATGAAGCTTGATATTGAAAAGTAAACAAAACGATTTTTACATGTACAACAAAATTGATCATCAAGTTTCAATTATGTACATACAGAACTGAATTATTTATAATTGAAATACATACAAAAAAGTGAAGCACTAAAGCCCAGAAGAAGAAGATCAATCTTTCTTTCCAACCATATTAGGATTTCCTAAAATCCCCAAATTATTGGATTTATTATGCTTAGGTTTGAATGGAATTCCTCTAGAACGTTTACCACTCAAATAAGCAGCACAAACCAACCCAATCAACAGGAAAACAAATAGATAGCCTTTGAATCCATAAACGTGAATACTCTCCATAAATTTAAAACTTGAACTAAATGGAGAGTTGATCAATTTTTTCCTTATTTCACCTTTCTCTAACCCAGTAATCTTTGCAATTGAACTTAATAGTGATTCTTGTTCCTCTACTGTAAACTGAACGTCATTGTTGTCATGTGTATAATAATAAGATCCCTTCTTATCAACAATGATGACTTGACCAGGTACATAATCTTCACCATTCACTTGCAATCCTTTACTAATTAGAAAATTGGAGTATTTGGTTAAATCACAATAAACTGTTGTTAGTTTATGATCATTTTCTGGTGATGAGATTTCTTTAGCCATTTTATGCATTATATCTCTTGATTTGGATTTAGGGTCTTTAGTTAATTGAAGCACTTCTTCTTGTTTGATTTTTCTTTGGTTCACTAATTTCTCGTAGTTAAAAGAGCGTCTTTTTCGTTCATATTTATTAGTTATTTGAATCATTGATGCTAAAAATGAGCTTGTGGATTCAATTGAATCAGGTTTACCATCAATCAACACAATGGCAATCTCTTCAACTGAATCAGAAGATTTGAAGATTCTATCATAAGTTAATGGTGTTAACTCCGATAAAGTTGGACTACCATGTTCATTAATCCAATCATTTAACACGTATTGATCTCTAATTTCATTTGGTTGGAAACTATGGAAAACGTTTGGGAACATCATGAACTCTTTCAAGTTGATTAAAGTTGGTAGAGATGTCAAAGTTTCAATGGTAAATTGTTTCGCAAATTCTGTTTCATCTAATTTTTCACCTTTTGGTAAAGTTGACTCTAGGAATTTTGATTGTATTATTTTCAAATAATCCATGATTCCAACATCTGAAGATTTGAAAAGATATGCATCTGGTATTTTGGATAGTGGTTCGATTAAATATGCTAAAATATCAAAATCTTCAGTTGTTGAATGTTCATCATAAAGAAAAATAAATGAATTCTTAGTGTTACCATTAAACATTGGACGTGATGGTAAATTTGGATTTAAAACCCCACCTTCCACTAGGCCAAGTTTATTGATCTCTTTAAATTTAGCATTCTCCAGAGTTCTTTTGGCAAATGAAACAATCTCTTTAACTGATCCAATTGATTCATATGGAATGAACTTCCCATTCATTTGACCCAGAATCAACCCGACATATGGCTGATCAAGTGGGATCCCCAAACCTTTACAAATCTTTTTATTGGGAATGCAATTGAAATGTCCAGTTTTAACAATTCCATTCAATTGATTTGAAACAATTGACCACGTTGATTGAAATTCCATTGTTTCGTGATCATATTGAGTATCAAATTTGTCAATATCTAATTCGTCCATATCTTGGAATGTACGACTGGGCCAAAAGGAGATTAAAACTGGTTCATTTTGTTCATCTGATAAGATTGAAACCATCTCTGAAGTTGAAAGATATTGACTTTTACTTTTAATTTTAACAGTACCATCGGCGTACTCAAATGCACTCTCAGTCATGAAATTAACTAGATCTTCAGTGGTTCTTTTCAAATAGTTTGGATAATTCATAATGTAGTTGCCTTTAGGACCATAAAGTCTTAATGTTGGGAATGCCATCACTTTTTCAGCATTACATAAATCACCACTTTCCACACAATCCACCTGGTTCATTTGAATCCCTAATTCTTCTCCCTGTGTATGGAATTGTTCCCAAGTGGCTTCCCATGTAGGTGCAAACGTCTTACAATGGGAACAGTAAGGAGAATAGAACTCTACCAAGTGCAGTCCTTTCTCAAGTGATTTCTTGAAATTGCTCAGTTTCAACGTCTCTGGGAACCCTTCCGGTAGCTTTCTTTCTGCACCAGCGACACATTGAACACATAGCAAGAGCAGTGCAAGCCAGCTGGCAGCAATCCTGGCAAACATCGTCGTCTTTCGTCTCTGAGATTCTCAAAATATTGTTTACAAAATTTCAATCTCATATTGGGTTTTTTCTTTAGTTACAAATTACTACATACGTGTGTACTATGTACAATATACTTAGGAATGCAAAAGAATGAATTATAAGAACCTCTATAAAAGCAACTGAGATGACTTTGCGCTTCTCTTCTTCTGCTGCTTGATCGCTTCTCTTTTTCTCTTACGAAATTCGTCGTTCCATTCACTTCTTTGGTCCCAAAATTTCTCTTCCCAATCACCGAAGTCGATATTGACACTTAGTTTATTCAATTGAGACTGTGCAACCAAGAAAGGAGAGTCGAAATGCGGGAAGAACAGTCCTCTTTCTGTTTTCGAAGATGTTTTGTTTAATAAACTGTATTCTTTTAACTCGGAACTAGTGAATGTTGGTGCGTTTTGAGTTTCATCGATATCATCGTTATTCTCATCGTTCTCTATCAATCTGAATCCTTGCTCGTCTTCCTGAGCAGTGTTGAACAATGAACGAAGAGTCTCTGTGTGTGATATGGTACCGTCAACTAGCTTGGATGGTAATTCTGTAGTTTCAGCTAATGGTGATTCAGTGGCAGCTCCGAAAGATGGAATAAACTCAAGATCTTCATCACTCTCTTCTTGCACAGGTGCTGGTGTTGGTTCTATTTTCTTTGGTAATATGTATGAAGGTTTCTGTTGCTCTGGTTCATCTTCATCGTCACTGTTGTAATTCACAGGAATGTTTCTAGTTAAATAATTATCGGCTTGATGCTCATCTTCAAATGAAACAACACCTTTGGATTCCTCTGTGTGTTGCTTGATAGTAGTAGTAATGTTTTTCTTGAAATTGTCCAAGTACTCTGCATCGACGTTTGTAGTGGTATTATTCTCATCAAACGCACCGTCGAATTCATAATCAGATGCTGCGTATTCTTCATCAGCATCTTCTTTGTAATCCAGTTGTTTATCAAAATCAAATGTATCAAACAATGAGGCAAGAACTTTAGTGTTCTTGTCCACTTCAACTTCTTTTTCTTCATCATTTCCCAATTGTTTTAGTAATATTTCATCTCTATTACTTTCTTTAATATCTTCTATAACTAAAGTGTCACCTTTACTATTTCTAAATATTATATTTGGTCTTTCCACAATATGATCATTACCATCTTTCCATACTCCATTGGTGAATCTGTAACATAAATCTCTTATGGACAAACCTTTCTTGACGCCCCATAACTTGGTCTTATTACATTTCAGAATCTTTTTCTCTCCATTGATTTTAATTCTAAATGTTAAATTCTTGATATCTTTTCTAGCCTTCTTTCTCATACGACCACAAATAATTTCTCCTTGGAAATCTCTGAAAGTCTTTTTCTTATTCTCTTGTTTCTTGAAATACTCGTACTCATGATGGATCATTTTATTCACATACTCATCAGCTGGTCTTCGAGAGTCTCTTTCCCATTTCTCCATATATGTTGGTTTGGCAAAATCCACCACCAGTTTTGATCCTTTGTAATTCACATTATTCAATGACTGTTTGAGCTTGGAGTACTCTTTATCAGTGATCTCCATATCGGCATAACCAAAGAACAACTGCTTCACTGTGTTCTCATGAAGTTCGATCTCGTTCTTCAATGTCCCAAATCTCCCCAGTCTTTTGGACAAATCTTCCGGTGTTTGCACCACTAATGGAGATAGTCCTCCTATAAATATTCTTCTCTGTTTCACCTCGTCACTCATCTTGTGATCTTCTCCTTCTTTCTTTCTTTCTTTCTTTCTCTTCTTCTTCTTCAATACAAGTTTATAGCTGGAAAATATTTTTTTTTAGGCTCATCAGTGCGGGTAACTTCAATTCTCTTCGTTTGTTTTGAAATTTGATGGAAATTTGAGAAAAAGAATGGCAAATTTAACAACGATTTCCATTGCAAAACAGCGTTTGTTCTTGCCTTTCTTGCTGTCCGTTGCTGCTGTGGTGCTGTGAAATTGCAGGTATTGCTAACAACTGTTTTCAAACCATCGGATTTGGCTTAATTTCTGTGTGTGTTTTTATAGAAAACAAGATTTTGCTGCAAACATGGATGAATCGATATTGGACGCCACCTACTACTTGCCTCGTGTCACTTACGAAGATGAGGAAGGGAGTGTGGTCACTGCTCCAAGAGACGACTCTGTTATTGAGATCCTAGTGAACAACGCCACCGAAGCTGTCAACATCAATTTGAAAACAGAGTTGAATGAAGATCCAACAGATGTCTGTTTGTTGTTGGAGAATGAAAAGGCGCCTCCTCATAGTTGGTTGGCGATTGCTGCTGGCTATTCTAACAAGGGTGATATTGCGCAAGCCAATGAAGTGATACAGCTAGGTATGCGTTTTTTCAAAAACGACCAATTGGTACCATTTTTAACATTTACTGCCTGGTTATTCATTAGACAATCTAAGACAGCAAAGACCAATGAGGAGAAAGATCAATATTTGAAAGCTGCCTCTGATTCTATTGCACAAGCATTAAAATACGAACATAAAGATCCATTGATTAGATTAGCTTCTGCAGAAATCGCATATCAAAAAAAAGATTATAATCAAGCTTTAGATAACTATGATCGTATATTGAAAGCAGATGGAAAATCAGAATCAAATGTTTTTGCATTGATGGGTAAAGCTAAAATTTTGTTCCATAAGAAACAATACCATCAAAGTTTGAAAATTTTCCAACAAGTTCTTGTCTTGAATCCAATTGTTAAACCAGATCCAAGATTAGGTATTGGTTTAAATTTTTGGAAATTAAATGATAAAGATGTTGCTGTCAAAGCATGGTCAAGAGCCTTGGAAATTGATCCTGAGAATTCAGTGGCTCAAATTTTAATCACATTATCCAAATTTGATTCATCTTTCAATTCAAGTAGTGATGATGATTTCATTAAAAACTATTCAGGTGCTTTAGATTCATTAAACACTTTATTATCCAAAGATAAAGAAAATCCTGTTGCTTTATTACTATTAGCAAGTTTCTATTACTCTAAAAACAAGCTAGATTTATGTAAAAATATAGCTGAAAAAGTCTTGATATTATCCAAAAATCAACCAAATTTATTATCAGATGCAAATTTTTGGTTAGCAAGAATTGAATTTCAACAAGGTAATTTCAATCAAGCACAAAAATTATTTTCAGAATCGTTAAGATTAAATCCAGATAATTTATTAGCAAAATTGGGAGTGGGACAATCTCAAATTAAAAGAAATAACATTGAAGATTCAATTTTAATTTTTGAAAAAATTCATAAAGATTTCCCTAAAATCTTGGAGACCAACTATATTCTTGGTGTATTATATTCCAAAAATCCTAAAACTAAATTAAAATCAATTGAAATTTTAGAAAAATTAATTAAACAATCAAAAGAATTAAATGAACCAATAATCTTGAACGTTTATTTAACTTTATCAATGTTATATGAAAATAAAGATAACACCCAATCATTGAATTATTTATCAAAGGCAATAGAAGTTTACAAAAGTCGTGGTGAATCTGTGCCAATTGAAATTCTAAATAATTTAGGTGTTTTCCATTTCATTAAAGGTAATCCAGAAAGTGCTAAAACTTTTTTCCAAAGTGCTATCGAAGATTCAAATGTTTCAAAAGAGGAATTAATCACTTTGGAATTTAACCTGGCAAGAACTCAAGAATCTTCTAATGTTGAAGATTTAGTTGTTAAATATAATGATATCTTGGGGAAAGTCCCAGGTTATATTTATGCCAAAATTAGATTATTATATTTCGAAATCTTGAAAACTGATTTGAAAACAAACACTGAATTATCTGATAAGTTAGAATCATTATTAAACTCAAACCCATCAGACTTAGAAATTAGAGCCTTTTATTCATGGTTTCTAAAACAATCACCAAAAAAAATTAATGAAAAGGGTGAAAATTTGGAAAGTATTCATAATAAGCAAACTCTTACAGAATATGATTCTCATGATAGTTATGCATTAATTTCATTAGGTAATTTATATATTTCAATGGCTAAAGAAATCAAAGGTAAAACTTCACAAGATGTATATAAAAAAAATCAATCATATGTTAGAGGTGCACAATTATTTCAAAAAGTCTTGTCACTAGATCCAAATAACGCGTTTGCTGCACAAGGTATTGCTATTATTCTTTATGAAATCAAACAGACAAACACCGCTTTAGAGATTTTCAGAAAGGTTAGAGATTCTATTGATGATGTTTCGGTTTATATCAATTTAGGTCATGCCTTGATTGATGTTGGGCAATACTCTAAAGCAATTGAAAGTTACGAGATTGCGTTAAGAAGATATGGTGATGAAAATAAAGATTCTAAATATTTGACCTTGGTTGGTAGAGCATGGTTTGCAAGAGCTGTTGCTGAAAAATCTTTGGAAAGTTATTTGAAATCACTAGATTATTCAATTAAATCTTTGAAAGTTGCCACTAATTTGAATTTAACCAAATTGATCAATCCATTGAAATTTAATATCTCATTTGTTCAATTTAATATTGCACAATTTGTTTCCAAATTACATGCGAATAAGAGAACAGTGGAAGATATCGAGAATGCCATTGAAGGTTTAAAGGAGGCCATTGTTACATTGAATGCGCTAGCAGAAGAGAAAACACCACCATATCCAGCAGAACTATTGAAACAAAGAGCAAGTATGGCTTCAAATACTTTGATCAATCAATTAGAAAGATCATTGAAAGAACAAGAAGAGTATGCTGTTAAATTTGAAGATAGAATAAAAGAGGCACAGAAATTAAGAGCTTTGGAGAAAGAAAGAGCCGATGCAGAAGAATTGAAGAGAAAAGAAGAAGAAGCCGCAAAAGAAGCTAAATTAAGAGAAGAATATTTGAAATTACAAGAACAAGCTAGAGAATGGGAGAAAGAACGTGAAAGTTTCATTGCCGATGATAATGAAGAGACTGGTAAAAAAGGTAGAAAATCTAAAAATGCAATTTTAACAGATGATGAATTAAGTGATGAAGATGATAAAATTAACACTGGTAAAAAATCAAAGAAAAGTAAAGGTAAAAGAAAGAAGGAGAATGTTGATAGAGCTGAGAAAGATTCAGTTAAAAAGAGAAAAGTCACGAAAATCTCCAAAAAATATAAATCTGCTGATATTGTTGAAGATAGCTCTGAAGAAGATGAAGAATTTGATGAAAGTAAATTAGATAACGGAGATGAAAATCAAGACCAGGAAATGGGAGAAGGAGACGAAGAGCTGGATCCATTGGAAGCAGCAGAAGCCAAGATTGAGTCTAATGAAAAAGGTGATGATGCTAGTGATGAAGACGGTGATTTATTTTGAGTCGTGGACTTTTTTAACAAAACAGACATGAAATATGTATATTATAAACTTGTTCGATTAGATTGAATCTTGTTGGAGTCAAGTGTTTAGAATTAATAATTAGAAAAAAAAAAGAATGTGTATTAATACTAATTAATCAATGTAGTGTACTTTTTCTTTTGTTTATTTCTATATAATGAATGAATATGATGACGGTGATCATGATTGGTTATGCATCCATTTCTTCAATGCTTTATGACTTTCATGGGATGTTTTATATATTTTCTTTTCAAATTCATCAAGATAATACAAGTAATTGGAATCATGTTGAATTCCATTAACATTTTGAGCGAAATTATTAATCATATCACATCTTTCTCTCAACATTTTGGAAACAACATCCACCAATTCACGATCGTTGAACAAATCAGCCCACTGTTCAGCCAACGCGTAATAATTTTGTGAAATCGAGTGTAAATCAACACTGGTACTTTTAGTTTTAACTGCGTTCATGACTTTATTACTGAAAGCTTCAGGCTGAGTTAATTCTATGAAATGCAGGTCTTGTTCTGAGACTTGCACAATTGCTAGTGTCCCTGCTAGCCACATGGGTATCTCCAGTTTGCTTCCTTCTGGTATAGCTTTCCCTGGATTGCTTTCTAAATAACCTAAACCTGGTGCTGTGACTTTGAATTTGCAAGGAACTTTCTTGAAAAAAGTGTTAGTATTATACTACCAAAAGTCAAAACACAATTATGCTGTCTTTCCATACCTGTCCATCGCTGACGATGTCGTCAATGTCGTAGTATCCCATCAGTGCAGTTCACTTTACTACGCGTTATACATAAAATCAAAACAATTTCTTGAATTTTGGCGCTTTTTTT